>APFE031078710.1:0-22138 GCA_000404065.3 Pinus taeda | reverse complement strand
AACTCGACATGATAAGCACTGATTTGACCATTAGTGTCAAGTTGGGGACAACGTATGGCTCCATATAAGCAAAGATAGAAGGGATAAGGGAAGAAACTAAGACCCATTAGATATGGTCCCTTCACCAAATTGGCAAAGATTGGAGACAATTCTCTTTGTCTTGACTTGCCTGCTTATATGGAAATGTACTGCGTGGTAAATGTGGAAGGCTTAAAGCGTTATGAACCTCCATTGATTACGGATACCGAGGATGTTGCACAGATTCCTTTAGCGGATGATTTTGCACCAGAGTATCTGATAAGTTTCCCGAAGATATCATACTTGACAGGAGGACCAGAACTTCACAATGGGGATATGTGAAGAATATCTGTGTTGGCTTCAAAGGAATGCATCCAAGAAAATCTCAATGGATGGAGAAGGAAAAAGTGAGGGAGAAATTTCCTCACTTGACAATTCACTGAAAAATTCTTTTGGTGGTCAAAAAGCTCTTAGTGGGGAGGATTTATCCAGGTGGATCTTCAGAAAACTACTAGTGGCATGGTCAAAGGTTCAAAACTTGAAGTGGAAGAATATAGATAAACTTAGCATTGGATCAAAATTCTCTTCATCCTGATTCCAACGATGTGAACAACACTAAAATTTGAGTCCAGATGACGAAGTTAGAACAAGTCAAATTTGAGTTTTGACTTGTCTAGATAGGAGGGAGAAGATGAAATGGAAAATTTTCAATGAATGAGGGAGCACCACATGGCAGATTGCCACTAGGCCCTACATATTGCATATCGACGAAAAGGAGGAGCAACTTAAGGAGAATTGGCCCCTGGCATTGCCAGCTATGATTGTGATATCATATATCACATGCTAGAGGAGTAACAAAAAGGTTAAGAATCGGCCTCGGCGAAGACCTGGTTGTGATGCGATACTATCGCATATCGCAATCACAAAACATTGATGGTATAACAAAAGGCCCTGGTGGAAAGTACCAATTGCGATTTCGTGATAAGCAATGATTGCAATATTGCGATGGGGGGCCGGACCCGAAATGTTATATATTGTCATTTATAAATCTCGCGAGTTCGTCATATCACAAAGCACCAGAGCTGGGTTGATACGCTGATGGGTTCCACGCTGATTGTGATTTTCGAGGAGGATCTGGACGCGATATTTTGTATGTTGTGTTCTATAAATCAACGGGTCCATATATCATAGGATGCTTGTGTCTTGGCTTGGACTATCCACCAATAAGTTGGAAACTCTGAAAAACATGTTGCCAAAACTCATGCATAATTGAGATGGGTTTCCATTGTTGGAACAAGGCTTCACTATTGCAGTAAGGTTGTTTCCGTGAATCCTTCCGACCCAATTATGCTTGCTAACTTGGGTTCTTATGTTAGAACTGCCCCGATTTTGAGGGATGCTGCCATGCTTATATATACGACTATTTTTGTTGGGACGAAGCGGAGAGGACTGGTCAAATATTCAGAATCTATTACACACAACAAACCCTAACCCTGGCTGTAGGCAAGAACCTTGCCTTGAGAAGCAGGGAGATTCCGGGAAGGTTGCAGAAAGCCCGATTATCCAAATTCAGAGTTTGGATAGGTGTTTTTACAATATCTTTTTCCAGGAGTTCAGTGGTACTATCTGTTTCTGAATCTAGGCTCTCCATTCTCTACCCATATTTCAGCTTGGAGGTATCAAGGTTGTCATTTCTTGTTGCTCGTTCTTTTTTATCTCTTTTATGCCACTAATAGAAAGAAGGCCACCCCACTTTTGAGCAGGGCCCAAAGATGTGGACGAACTCCATAATCAAATCACCGTGTCATGGTTTTTTTGTTGTTCTAATTATTTCCGCATTGTTTATATGCTTTTAAGTTCCATGGTTAATTAACACTGTTATATGTAATTTATATCCATATATAAGTAAAAGATCCTATATCAAGAAGAACGCTCCAGACACCATTTCCATGATCCATTTTATACTCTCTTTGTGGGACCCATAAGATGCTAGAACTTCTCTCATGTAGGCCCATCTTATCTTGTCGATGGCCTTAGACATGTATAATTGGATCATCATGCTAGACTTCTTTTGTGAGTTGAGAGAGTGAATGAGTTCATGGTAGAGGATGATACTGTCCATGATTTGCCTTCCTTCCACATAGCCAAATTGATGATGAGAGATAAGGAGAGGCAGGATAGATTTTAGATGATTGGCCAAGACTTTGGAAATGATTTTATAAATTACATTGCAGAGGGAAATGGGTCGAAACTTGTCCATGGAGTTTGCTTAGTTTCCCTTGGAAATTAGAGTGAAGAACATGGAGATGAGGGATTTTAGGACATAATTTTGAATGCGGCAATCTTCAACAAGGGCATGGACATCATGTTTGAGGATTAGCCAGCAGGATTTGTAGAAAACAATTGTAAAACCATCCAGACCCAGTGCCTTACAATTGGGCATACTCATAACATCCTCCACTTCCTGGAGAGAAACTTTTCTTAAGAGCATTTTATTATGATCTTCAGTGAGGATCTTGGGAATGTGCTTGGCTATTTTTTTAATATCCTCATCTTGATCATTCCTTGGCTCCTTGAGAAGTGAGCTAAACTATTGAGTTAACTCATCTTCCATTTCCTCTTGAGAGTGAATGAGGTGTCCCACTCGACTCTTTAGAGCCAGAATTTTGTTGTTTCTTATATGCTCTATCATCGATTTGCGGAAAAAGATTGTATTCTTTTCCACACATTTTAGCCATCTTATTTTTTATTTTTGCTACCATAGATTCTCCTCCTGAATGGCTCTTTCCTCCAAGTTTTGTTGTAGTTTTTGATCTTCTTGTTTGTTGTGTTATGTGATCCCTTCTTCAATGATGTGACTCTAGAGGAGCTCCATCTTAAGCTCCATTTTTTTTTGTAATGATATTTCTAAATGATTCTCTATTCCATTTTTTAATTTCCTCTTTGATATCTTCCAGTTTATGTCGGAAGGTGTACATCTTGTTGTCAAATATACTAGATGAGTTATTCCACCATAGCCTCATTTTGTCCAAGAATTTTGGGTGATCCAACCAGAAGGCCTTGAATCTAAAAAGATTATTTTTAGGACTAGTGGAGATATGAAACTTAAGAGAGATAGGCCAATGATCAAAACCCACTTGCAGAAGAATACAAGCCTCTGTTTCCCAAGAGATTAAATAAGCTTCTTTAGAGAGGAGGAAACGAATTAGCCTAGAGGCTATTTGTCGATCACCACTTCTTCGATTGTTCTAGGTGAAAGTGCCATTGCTTGTGGGGATGTCGATAAGATTGAGCCTTTCAATAGTTGAAAAGAAGGCATCATAGTCCTTGTCCAATTTTCGGATTCCTCCCCTCTTTTCTCCCAAGTTTTTTATCATGTTGAATTCATGAACAATGATTTTGTAAGGAATATGAATGCAATCGAGCAGATTGGAGATGCATTGAAGCATATTGATTCGATCTATCACCTTGTGGGGAGCATAGATATTGGTTATGCATATGTTATCATTATTGGGTTGTGTTATATTCTTTCCACGACTAGCCCACATAGTTAACCGGGGGGTTAGAGGTGGGGCAAAGCCCCTCCTTTGTTGTGCCGATTGTGTAGCGGGGGGGTCACAGGGGGTTTTGAGGGGTGCAGGTAACCCCACTCTATGGGGTCCAGGGTAGCGCCTCGAAAAGTTTTGTTTTTGGACCCTATATTAGGTTGGGTGGACCTACCAATGGTTTTGTGCATGGTTTTTCACATATGGTTTTGGACGTGATGGTTTTCGGTCCATGGTTTTGGACGTGATGGTTTTTGGTCCATGGTATTGGATGCTTCGACATGTATAAATATGTATTGTAAAATTGAAAGGAACATAATGAAAAATCAACCTAGTAGTCTTCGGTTTGTGTCCAGGGGGAATCTCTACTGTACTGCTGTTTTATGTTATGCTCTGCGCATTTTTTATTTTTCTGTTGTTTTAGAATGTGTTTTATGGAAACTCAAGATGGAGGATTTTGTTGGTGGATAAAGATGTAGATCACGGTCGTTCGGGTTACTAACCACGTGGAGTGTCCCGAAGAGAATGGAAGAAGTTTGATAGAAGGAAAAGAGTGCAATATTGATTATGTGTTCAGATTCAGTATTGTTGAATCTATCAGGGAAGCTATGGCGAAGGCTTTGTGGGACAAGTAGTGATTTTGACCATTATAAGTCTCTAGTGAGTTAAATTGTTCATGCGGAAAAAGTAATAACTTGGGTTGAATAATGGGAGACTAGACTATCCCATGAATCTGGTAGAGAACACAATAAACTGATGCACTTATCTTCATCTAAAATTTTAATATCAACAAATAATAACTTACTTACCACAGTATTAAATGCATTCAGATGCTCTGTCATCGAGTCTCTATTATTCATCCTCAAGTTATATAGCTTTTTCCGCATGAACAATTTATTCACTAGAGACTTATATTGGTACAAAATCCCTAACTTGTCCCACAAAGCCTTCGCCATAGCTTCCCCTGATAGATTCAACAATACTGAATCTGAGACACATAATCATATTGCACTCTTTTCCTTTCGATCAAACTTCTTCCATTCTTCTTCGGACACTCCCGTTGGTTTAGTACCCGAATCTACCGCGATCTACTAATCTTTATCCACCAACAAATCCTCCATCTTGAGTTTCCATAAAACACATTCTAAAACACAGAAAATAAAAAATGCCAGAGCATAACACATAAAACACATGTACATAGAGATTCCCCCCTGGATCCCAAAACCGAGACTACTAGGTTGATTTTTCATTATGTTCCTTTCAATTTTACAATACATATTTATACATGTCGAAGCATCCAATACCATGGACCAAAAACCATCACGTCCAAAACCATGGACCGAAAACCATCACGTCCAAAACCATATGTGAAAAACCATGCACAAAACCATTGGTAGGTCCACCCAACCTAATATAGGGTCCAAAAACAAAACTTTTCGAGGCGCTACCCTGGACCCCATAGAGTGGGGTTACCTGCACCCCTCAAAACCCCCTGTGACCCCCCCGCTACACAATCGGCACAACAAAGGAGGGGCTTTGCCCCACCTCTAACCCCCCGGTTAACTATGTGGGCTAGTCGTGGAAAGAATATAACACAACCCAATAATGATAACATATGCATAACCAATATCTATGCTCCCCACAAGGTGATAGATCGAATCAATATGCTTCAATGCATCTCCAATCTGCTCGATTGCATTCATATTCCTTACAAAATCATTGTTCATGAATTCAACATGATAAAAAACTTGGGAGAAAAGAGGGGAGGAATCCGAAAATTGGACAAGGACTATGATGCCTTCTTTTCAACTATTGAAAGGCTCAATCTTATCGACATCCCCACAAGCAATGGCACTTTCACCTAGAACAATCGAAGAAGTGGTGATCGACAAATAGCCTCTAGGCTAATTCGTTTCCTCCTCTCTAAAGAAGCTTATTTAATCTCTTGGGAAACAGAGGCTTGTATTCTTCTGCAAGTGGGTTTTGATCATTGGCCTATCTCTCTTAAGTTTCATATCTCCACTAGTCCTAAAAATAATCTTTTTAGATTCAAGGCCTTCTGGTTGGATCACCCAAAATTCTTGGACAAAATGAGGCTATGGTGGAATAACTCATCTAGTATATTTGACAACAAGATGTACACCTTCCGACATAAACTGGAAGATATCAAAGAGGAAATTAAAAAATGGAATAGAGAATCATTTAGAAATATCATTACAAAAAAAAATGGAGCTTAAGATGGAGCTCCTCTAGAGTCACATCATTGAAGAAGGGATCACATAACACAACAAACAAGAAGATCAAAAACTACAACAAAACTTGGAGGAAAGAGCCATTCAGGAGGAGAATCTATGGTAGCAAAAATAAAAAATAAGATGGCTAAAATGTGTGGAAAAGAATACAATCTTTTTCCGCAAATCGATGATAGAGCATATAAGAAACAACAAAATTCTGGCTCTAAAGAGTCGAGTGGGACACCTCATTCACTCTCAAGAGGAAATGGAAGATGAGTTAACTCAATAGTTTAGCTCACTTCTCAAGGAGCCAAGGAATGATCAAGATGAGGATATTAAAAAAATAGCCAAGCACATTCCCAAGATCCTCACTGAAGATCATAATAAAATGCTCTTAAGAAAAGTTTCTCTCCAGGAAGTGGAGGATGTTATGAGTATGCCCAATTGTAAGGCACTGGGTCTGGATGGTTTTACAATTGTTTTCTACAAATCCTGCTGGCTAATCCTCAAACATGATGTCCATGCCCTTGTTGAAGATTGCCGCATTCAAAATTATGTCCTAAAATCCCTCATCTCCATGTTCTTCACTCTAATTTCCAAGGGAAACTAAGCAAACTCCATGGACAAGTTTCGACCCATTTCCCTCTGCAATGTAATTTATAAAATCATTTCCAAAGTCTTGGCCAATCATCTAAAATCTATCCTGCCTCTCCTTATCTCTCATCATCAATTTGGCTATGTGGAAGGAAGGCAAATCATGGACAGTATCATCCTCTACCATGAACTCATTCACTCTCTCAACTCACAAAAGAAGTCTAGCATGATGATCCAATTATACATGTCTAAGGCCATCGACAAGATAAGATGGGCCTACATGAGAGAAGTTCTAGCATCTTATGGGTCCCACAAAGAGAGTATAAAATGGATCATGGAAATGGTGTCTGGAGCGTTCTTCTTGATATAGGATCTTTTACTTATATATGGATATAAATTACATATAACAGTGTTAATTAACCATGGAACTTAAAAGCATATAAACAATGCGGAAATAATTAGAACAACAAAAAAACCATGACACGGTGATTTGATTATGGAGTTCGTCCACATCTTTGGGCCCTGCTCAAAAGTGGGGTGGCCTTCTTTCTATTAGTGGCATAAAAGAGATAAAAAAGAACGAGCAACAAGAAATGACAACCTTGATACCTCCAAGCTGAAATATGGGTAGAGAATGGAGAGCCTAGATTCAGAAACAGATAGTACCACTGAACTCCTGGAAAAAGATATTGTAAAAACACCTATCCAAACTCTGAATTTGGATAATCGGGCTTTCTGCAACCTTCCCGGAATCTCCCTGCTTCTCAAGGCAAGGTTCTTGCCTACAGCCAGGGTTAGGGTTTGTTGTGTGTAATAGATTCTGAATATTTGACCAGTCCTCTCCGCTTCGTCCCAACAAAAATAGTCGTATATATAAGCATGGCAGCATCCCTCAAAATCGGGGCAGTTCTAACATAAGAACCCAAGTTAGCAAGCATAATTGGGTCGGAAGGATTCACGGAAACAACCTTACTGCAATAGTGAAGCCTTGTTCCAACAATGGAAACCCATCTCAATTATGCATGAGTTTTGGCAACATGTTTTTCAGAGTTTCCAACTTATTGGTGGATAGTCCAAGCCAAGACACAAGCATCCTATGATATATGGACCCGTTGATTTATAGAACACAACATACAAAATATCGCGTCCAGATCCTCCTCGAAAATCACAATCAGCGTGGAACCCATCAGCGTATCAACCCAGCTCTGGTGCTTTGTGATATGACGAACTCGCGAGATTTATAAATGACAATATATAACATTTCGGGTCCGGCCCCCCATCGCAATATTGCAATCATTGCTTATCACGAAATCGCAATTGGTACTTTCCACCAGGGCCTTTTGTTATACCATCAATGTTTTGTGATTGCGATATGCGATAGTATCGCATCACAACCAGGTCTTCGCCGAGGCCGATTCTTAACCTTTTTGTTACTCCTCTAGCATGTGATATATGATATCACAATCATAGCTGGCAATGCCAGGGGCCAATTCTCCTTAAGTTGCTCCTCCTTTTCGTCGATATGCAATATGTAGGGCCTAGTGGCAATCTGCCATGTGGTGCTCCCTCATTCATTGAAAATTTTCCATTTCATCTTCTCCCTCCTATCTAGACAAGTCAAAACTCAAATTTGACTTGTTCTAACTTCGTCATCTGGACTCAAATTTTAGTGTTGTTCACATCGTTGGAATCAGGATGAAGAGAATTTTGATCCAATGCTAAGTTTATCTATATTCTTCCACTTCAAGTTTTGAACCTTTGACCATGCCACTAGTAGTTTTCTGAAGATCCACCTGGATAAATCCTCCCCACTAAGAGCTTTTTGACCACCAAAAGAATTTTTCAGTGAATTGTCAAGTGAGGAAATTTCTCCCTCACTTTTTCCTTCTCCATCCATTGAGATTTTCTTGGATGCATTCCTTTGAAGCCAACACAGATATTCTTCACATATCCCCATTGTGAAGTTCTGGTCCTCCTGTCAAGTATGATATCTTCGGGAAACTTATCAGATACTCTGGTGCAAAATCATCCGCTAAAGGAATCTGTGCAACATCCTCGGTATCCGTAATCAATGGAGGTTCATAACGCTTTAAGCCTTCCACATTTACCACGCAGTACATTTCCATATAAGCAGGCAAGTCAAGACAAAGAGAATTGTCTCCAATCTTTGCCAATTTGGTGAAGGGACCATATCTAATGGGTCTTAGTTTCTTCCCTTATCCCTTCTATCTTTGCTTATATGGAGCCATACGTTGTCCCCAACTTGACACTAATGGTCAAATCAGTGCTTATCATGTCGAGTTTTTTACCAAGCTTGACTCTTCTCCAACTTCTCCTGCACTTCCTGATGAATCACCTATATCCGTTGAATGAACTTCCATGCTTTGTTGCTATCATCGCGTCCATTGCTATCCTCCTCTTTCCCAAATACCATGTCCAATGGATCTCTAGGTAGATAGCTAAAACATGTCTCAAATGGTGAGCCCTATGTAGATGAATGTGTTGCTTGATTGTATACATGTTTCACATAAGGAAATTGTTCATCCCACAACTTGGGATGTTTCCCACAATAGCCTCGCAACAAGTGTACCATAGTGCAGTTGACAACCTCTCTCTATCCATCGTCTTTGGATGAAATGTCGTACTTCTTTTCAACTTGGTGTCCATAATTCTCCACAATCTGGTCCAAAAATCTCCAAGAAAGTGAGAGTCTCAATCTGTCACAATAGATGTGGGAAAACCAAAATGGACCCAAACATGCTAAAAGAAAAGAAAAGTAGTCTGCTTAGCAGTGGCCTGCTTTTTACAAGGCATTAAAATACACATTTTACTAAACCTATCCACAATGACATACAAATGTTTGTGACCTTTCCTAGACATAGGAAAACCTCCTACAAAGTCCATGGACACACTTTCCCATTGTTGACTCGGAATAGGGAGTGGTGTGTATAGCCCAAGTTTTCTATTAGAGGGCTTTGAAATAGAACACAACACAGAATGCTTTACAAAGCGAGTCACAATGTTTTTGATATGAGGCCAATAACAAAACATCTGCAAATGACAAAGTTTTCTCAATTCAAAAATGACCAGTCATGACAGAGGTATGAGCCTCTTGGATTACTTGAACCCTTTCATCATCAGGTATACACAGTTTTCCAAGTTGGTACAGTAGATTTCCTTGCAAGTAATAATTGTCCACCTGCAATCCACGGTTTAGTTTTGCATAGATTTCTTTAAAATCACTATCGTTAGCACGCTGTTTAGCATAACTTTCTAACGACAAAGAAACATTTTATAAAACCACTGATGTAGAAATAGGAGGGCGAGAAAGCATATCTTCTACTTTGTTGGTTGTGCCCTTATTATATCTTATTACAAAATGAAACTATTGGAGGAATCCCATCCATCTAAAGTGACAGGCTTGCTGAATCTTGGTCCATGACTGAAGATACTACAAGGGGTGATGATCTGTGTGGATGATGGTCTCCTTGCCGATCAGATAGTGTTTCCACTTCTTTCCACTCTGGACCAAGGTGTACAAACTCTCTATCATATGTAGGATAATTCACAAAATCCTCGGAGAAAGTCTCTGAACGATAACATAGAGGCTTTCTTTCCTACATCAATATAATGCCATGGCATATTCGTTGGCATCTGTTTCAATTTAGAAAGGTTGTTGAAGGTCTGTTAAGGCTAGCACTGGTTCTACGTTGATCTTCTCTTTCAGTGTGTTGAAGGATTTTTGTTGTTTTCCTCCCCACTGAAAGGCTTGCTTCACACTAGTCAAGGCGTGCAAGGGGGTTGCGAAAACAGAGAAGTTCACAATGAACCTTCTCCAATATTGCATTGCGCCCAAAAAATTTTGAACTTCTATAACATTCGTGGGCTCATGCCAATTCATTATTGCCTCCACTTATAGGGATCTATCCTTAGTTGTCCATTACCAACAATATGGCCTAAATAAATCAGAGCAGTCTTCCCAAACTCACACTTTGAAAGTTTCAAATATAGTTTCTCATTCTTCGGAACATCAAGCATTTTCTTAATGTGACACATATGTTCCTCCCATGTCCTACTGTACACAAGAATATCATCCAGATACACAAGACCAAAATGATCAAGAAAAGGACTAAATAACTCATTCATTACTGTCATAAATGTGGGTGGAGCGTTGCACAGTCTGAATGGCATCACAATGCATTCGAACAACTCCTAATTAGTTTTGAATGCAATTTTCCAGATTTCCTACTCCATAATTCTAACCTAGTGATAACCACTATGCAAATCTAGCTTTGGAAAATAAACAACATTTTTCAATTGATCTAACAATTCATCAATGCGAAGGAGAGGGTATTGATTCTTCACCGCGATCTTGTTCAACACCCTGTAATCTACGCACATTATCCATGTGTCATATTTCTTGGGCACCAACATGATCGGTGAGCCACAAGGAGAAGAACTTGTTATGATGAATCCCTTATTTAATAGTTCCTGCACCTGTTTCTTGATTTCCTCGATCTTGATAGAAGCCATCCTTTACATGCCAACATTTGGTAAAAGAGCATCCTGTTGCAAATGGATCTCATGTTGGATTTATCGTTTAGGGGACAATCCTCTCGGTTCTTGAAACGATTCATCATAGTCAGAAACAATTTCAAATAATTCCTTCTTATGATCAGGATCACATCCTTTGTAATCGTTAGCCGTCTCAACTTCTTTCACCTTCACTACCATGAGCATGCACCATTTACTAGAATTAAATAGTCTTTTAATTTGTCTTGCACTTACAAGGCTAGCACTAAATTTTGTATGATGAACTTTGACTATATACTCTACCCCATCCTTTGTGAGGTGGTATTTGTTTTCACACTGAAAGAAAATGGCCTTTCTGTCATATAGATATGGGCTTCCCACGATGATTCCACAGATGTCCAAAGGTACTACATCTAACTCTACCTCATAAACTAATTTAGAAGCAATTACAAATCTGGCCTTACACTGCTTGGTGACCTGAAATTGGGCTTTATCGCTTACCAAACCAAGTGGGTATGGACTTGGATGAGGTTTAGTTTAAAGGCCTAACCTTTTCACTAAGGACTTTGAGATTAAGTTTGCTTGGGAACCTGAATCAAACAGAGTTTCCACCTATGTATGCTATGTGAAAACGTTGATACCTCCAAGATGAAATATGGGTAGAGAATGGAGACCCAACTTCAGAAACAAATAGTACCACTGAACTACTGGAGAAAAATAGTGCAAAAACACCTATCCAAACTCCTAATTTGGATAATCGGGCCTTTTGTAACCTTCTCGGAACCTCCCTGCTACTCAAGGAAAGGTTTCAGCGTGCTGCTAGGGTCAGGGTTTGCTGTGTGCAATAGATTCTAAGTATTCAGCCAATCCACTCCACTTTCTCCCAACACAAACAGTCATATATATAAGCATGGCGTTATCCTTCAAAATTGCGGCAGTTCTAACATACGAACCCAAGTTAGCAGGCAGAATTGGTTCAGCAGGATTCATGGCAACAACCCTACCGCAATAGTGAATCCCCCTTCCAACAAGGCAAACCCATATCAATTGCACATGAGTCTTGATGGCATTAGTTTCAACATTTCCAACTTATCGGTGGATAGTCCAAGCTAAGACACAAGCATCCTGTGATATACAAACCCTTCAGAATTATAGAAAACACCATACAAAATATCGTGTCTATATCCTCCCCGCAAATCGCAATTGGCGTGGAACCCATCGGCGTATCAACCCAGCTCCAGTTCTCTGTGATATGGTGGACCCGTCAAGATTTACAAATCATAATATATAACATTTTGGATTTGGCCCCCCATCGCAATATCGCGATCGGTGCTTTCCTCGTGGGCCTTTTGTAACACCATCCTTATTCTGCGATTGCGATATGAAATAATATCACATCACAATCAGGTCTTCGCCAAGGCCGATTCTTAACATTTTTGTTCCTCCTCCAGCCTGTGATATGTGATATCATAATCACAACCAGAAATTACAGGGGCTAATTCTCCTTAAGCCGCTCCTCCTTTTCACCGATATGCGATATGCGGGGCCCAAAGGCAACCTTATAATTGGCGCTCCCTCATTCACTGAAACTTTTCCATGTCATCTACTCCCTGCTACCTGGACAAGTCAAAACTCAAACTTTGACTTGTTCTAACTTCGTCATCTGGACTCGAATTTGAGTGTCATTCACACTGTTGGAATCATGAAGATGAGCACTTTGATCCGATGCTAAGTTTATCCAGATATTTCCACTTTGAGTTTTGAGCCTTTCACCATGCCAATAATACTTTTTTTAAATACACCTGGATCACTTCTCCATCCTCCTGAATGGATCCCCGTCTCCACCCTTCCACCCCTCTAAGGGCATTAGGTAGGGGGGCTCAATTTCCCCCTTTCTTTTTGTTATAATGGCCAAAGGGCTTAGTTGCTCCATATCGGTAGCCTTGTCAGCCAATGGGATTTCTGGTCTCTAGCCTCATGCCTCTGCTCCTCCCTCCACGCACTAACAATTTGTGGATGACAATTTGCTTATGGGGCTCCTGATTTTCAAAGAAGCTTCCTTCTTCAATACCATTGTCTCTGACTTCTTCACGGCCTATGGCACGTCCATCAATCCTGAAAAATATAAATTATTCTTCTTCAATACTCCTTTTCTTATTTGAAAAAACATTTCTCGAATCCTTGACTTCTCCATAAGCTCTCTCCCCTCCAAATACCTAGGGTTTCCCTTGACTAACAGGCCTCTGGGTCGAGCCACTTGGGAAGCCACTTGGGAAGCTTTGATAAATAACTTAGAAAAGAGGCTACCCAACTGGACCTTCTGATCACTGAATCTGGCAGGTCGTCTTGTTCTTATAGAAATTGTTTTACGGGTGATCCAACACTACCTATCTTCAACTTTGGCTACCCCAAATGTGATCTCCAATGCAATTAGAAATCTACAAAGGAACGTCTTGTGGAGAGGAGCAGAGAAAACACAGAAATGGGCTCTAGTTGCATCGAAAAAATTTTATAGGCCCAAAAAGGACGGAGGCCTACGACTTACGGACACTGAGCTCCTAGGGAAGGCCGTGGGAGCTAAAACTCTTTGGAGATGGATTGAAAATCTCAATTTCACCTTGGGGAACCCTATGGAAAGAAAAGTATGATCCCACCCACTCACAGTAAGGCTAAAAAATACCATCAAAGGTTTTGTAATCTTGAACCAAACGTGGGAGAATCGAGCTATCATCCAAAAACACATTTTCTGGGAGGTTGGTAATGGAGACAAGGCACTCTTCTGGGAAGATGCTTGGTAGCAAAGCCCTGAACTTGATAAGGATCAATATCAATTAATTAAGTCTGAAATGCAAAATAGAGGTAGGAGCAGGGTTTGTAATTAATGGAAACCGAGCGTAGAAGGGAACAATTGGAGAGAATGGATTGATCAAAAAGACTAGATGCCCCATATCAACCCTTAGGTTTGTTTTGAACTATCAATGGAACTCCAAAAGAGACAAATCCTCCATGACACCGCAAATGACAAAATTAGTTGGGGAAAAAACACAGCTGGTCACTTGAACATAAAGGAGGCATACAGATACATTGTTGAACATGATCAAATCCAACCTAACTCCAAATGGAATTCAATTTTGGATAGAAGACAATGGCCAAAAATCTACATCTTCCTCTGGCTTGTCTTCCATCGGAAAATTCTAACATAGGAAAACCTTAAAAAAAAGGTTTTATTGGACCCTCCAGATGCCAACTTTGTTAGTAAGAGGAAGAATCTTCAAACCATTTTCTAAACGAATGTCTCTATGCGATCAAAATTTGGGATTGGGTTTATTTAGCCTTTAAAATATCAAATCAGGATCCCTCTTCCATCCTCAATACCATCTCTAATTGGTGCACTTCCTTCTCCCCCCATCCTCCGATTAACATGGCATGGAATATCATCCCATGGATGGTTTGTTGGGCTCTCTGGAAGGAATGTAACACTATAATTTTCTGAGTTATTTCATCTCAGGAGGAAATCAACTTATCTAAGATCAAGAGCTCCATTTGATAGTCAGTGGCCTCCTCCCCTCTTCAGAACACCAATAACCCTCCCAGTAGCCAGATGTGAGAATTCTCTCCATGTTGGACCTCCATCAAGCTAGCGCCCTGAGGTCACCTCTTTTTCTAGAAAAGGAGAACATAACGACAAATGGTTGCCCCTGGTGCTGGGGTATTGTTAAGATTATTTACGACAGCATGGCTAAAGGAAACTTGAGCCTAGCAGGTTTCAGAGGCATCTTCAGGAACACTCAAGGAGAAATACTATTGATCTATGAGAGTAATATTGGTTCAACAACTAATAACACAACATAATTACATCCTCTAGAACACAACATTACCATCGTGAAAAGCCATAAGTCAATCCCCTTAATTGTGGAAGGGGATTCAACTCTCGCCAAAGAGGTCTGTAAGAAGCTCCATCAAGGTATTTAAGTGGCCAAAGTCTCGGATAATTAGCACCTAAATAAAATCATGCAGAGAATTAAAAAAAATATAGACAACATGGAAGGCTTACATTTCTAGGCCATTAGAAGAAACGATAATAAGCTTGTAGACACATTAGCAAACGAGGGGAAAGAAGGGAGCTTATGACTGAGATCATGGTGATGGCATGAGTTGGAAGAAGGTGATCTATGTCAACATTGTGAAGCTATCGATGCCAAGGACAACCAGATTAACAAACAATAACTGTTCAAAATTCCTAAGTCACGTCAAGGCTCGCTCAAAGTATTGGGAGGAGGATGCTATTAACGCACACATGCCCAACATCATCCTTATTTTGGTAGTTTTACTGTATAATCCAACCACAACCCCTCTCTTCTATGGGGATGTTGCCCTTTTGTCCCCTTAGCCTAGTGAGGTACCCTCTCCACCACCTAACCCCTGTACCTCCCATGCCCATCCTTCTCTCCCCTTCCCTCTACTCCAGCCCCCCTGAAGCCTTCCCGCTTCTATATATTCCCCCTTACCACTCTACTTCTTATCGTTCCCTCTGTTTCGATCCTTTAGCCCATCCACCTCTCCCTTGTTCTTTGCTTGTTCCAGCTCTCTGCTCTCTCTATCTCCATCATGGCCCCTAGCGTTGCTCCAGCTCGGCTCCCAGTTAAGGGCACAAGCATGGTAGAATGATCTCTCACTGGGATTCCTTGGGTTCTCCCCCCATCACCCACGCTGAGTCCTCTGCGAGGCATGCAACTCTAAATTATGGGGTTGCAGTCAACCCGGAGACCCAAAAGTGAATCCCCAATCTCAAAGCTCAAGCTAGAGCTATGCACAGAGGTGTCCCCATGGAGGAAGTAGATGCAAAATTCACATGGATACTTGACCCAACCCTTAATGGAACGCGAAAGAACCTTTATGTGTGAGAAATTGACACCTAGTGGAAGATGAAGACATTTCTAAGTTTGGCCCTAAAGGAGTAGGCAGATCACTGCAAGGTTGTCGAAATCAAAATTGACAGCCTAACAGAAACATTTGTGATCTTTGTTGAAGCAGTTCACCACTGTCGCTTCATAACTCATGATTCTCCGCAATATACTGTCATCAATAAGAATTCTATGGCTAAGGTCAACTCGCCCATTGACGAATCGCCGAGAATAAATAAAGAGATGGTCAGAGCCTCTTCTAGACTCTTGTATGCCACTGTGCCTCAGGAAGGGAGTACACGGGAACAACCGATCAGTTTGATGACAACCCTACCACCACCAATTTTGAATGAACACTAAAAGTTATTTTTTTTCCCACATCCCCCATGGATACCAGACCGCAGTTGAGCACGCGGTCATCGAAATAAAGGCCCCTGACAAAGCATGTCAAGGCATGACTTGGTCCCTGGATCTATTTTTGAGCCTACTGCAAATTGGGTTTCTCTGTGTTTCTTGGATATTGATCTCTGTAACTCCTATAATATTCAGAACCCAAATTTCGTAAAGTCGCACTGTAGCATGATCAATTCAAAGGCTAGCACAGACATTTTTTTTGGCTCTTATGTCAGTTACTCTATCCCGCACAACCCAACCTTTGTAAATACCCTCTTTTTACAGTGATATATCTTATCTTATTTACAAAAAAAATATTATAATTCTAATATAATTTAATTGACTTTTTCATTAATTTTAATTTTTAATTAAAATTTATTTTAATTATATAATAATTAGTTTGTAATCAATTAAGTTTAATTTTATAATTACAATCAAAATACTATTAATTAAATAAATTACAATTTAATTTAGGATTATAATTTAATTAAAAAAATCGTATTTTTGACTGAGACAACAAATTTTCTAGGATTCTAGCAGTTTTGACACTTCAACTTCAGAAGGTCATAACTTGAGTTTTACTTGGTCAAATGAGGCCCAAGATGGCTCATTGGTTAGGTAAAATGATGGAAAATATTTCTGAAGAGGTCTCAAAACAAGATTTGATCATTTAACGGGCATAAAATGCATCAAAATATCAAGCTCCAAATTTTTAAACAAAACTAATTTTCTGAGTTTAATTTTCTACATTTTCGTTTCCTCATAACCTTTGTTGAATACAGATTCATTTGTCTATGTTACCTTGACCAATTATATCTTCACGTGGATCAATGAAAATATCATATTTCATTTTATTTTTTATTTAATTATATTATGATTGCAATATATTTTGTGTTCCTGATTTGGTATTTTGATTTTAATTTGTTTTTTAATTGAATTTTGATTAGTTTTGACAGGAAAACGATTCAAGGGATTAGGAAAAGAAGATTTCAATCAATAGGGTTGCTCCAGTAATAGAAAAAAATGAATTTGGACCAATGAAAATTGTTGGTGCATAATTACTCTTCAACAACTCTCCTATTCGGAATTGATTTTGTAAATTATAAATAGTGGTTTGTAGAATGAGAAAATGGTTTATCTCTTATGCAAATTTTGTAATTCTTAAAGCACAATTGTAATAGGGATTCCAGGCTGTAGGTAGAGAGATGACTAATCTCAGATCTGAGAATTATTGTGATTTTTCTTTTGCATTTGAACCATGTATGGAGAGCAGAGCTTGCATTATTGCAACTCTTGTTTTAATAGCAGAAATTCATGAATTGTACAGGATTGTTGGAGATCAAAGCCAAAGAAATTATTTCAATAAATAGAAACACTATTGGTTTTTATACTGATTTCATTTTATAATAGCAGAAATGTGTCAGTTTCATTCCTATTTGTGCACTATTGTCGATGTGAGTAATTTTCCTCAATAAGTTATTTGTCTCTTCTCTTATGTGCTAAACTATGATTTCTGAGTAACTATTGACTCAAAAATTAGTATTTTAATTATGATTTAACAAATAATAATAGTTTGTGAATTGTCATTTTGTGAACTACTTCATAATTTTTGTTGATTAATTATCTCAATTAATAGATATCTGAATAGAATGTGTTTTGGTATCCAGAATATTAGTTAATTGAACTACTTTGTTAGCTTGATATTCATTATAAGCTAGACATATTTCAATCTCAATCATTTAAATACTTTTCTATTGGTTGGGTTAGATCTACATCTTCCTATTCGAGATAGGCTTAGGATACTTTTCGTTTTTTTTACATTTTAGGATTAGTTTGCATTTAGATTTAATTCTACATTCCTACAATTCCTCTTATCAAAGAGGCAACATTTAGTTGTGGCTTGGTTGATCCCCAAATCAGCTAAAGGATTACTTTCTTGCCTAATCAGCAAGAGGGCTGATCTGACGTCTCTTCTCTACTGGTAGGTGAAATTCATATTTTAAGTCAGTGGATATAGAGAGAAGATAATTGGACCTATTTTAACCAGTTGGAACCACCATTTCAACGGAAAATGAGTTTCTCTAAGTTCTTGAATGGGTGCTCTCCCTTATGATGTTGTAGGCAACGATTTTTTAGCCTTCAACATATTTGGCACTAGAAGGAGGGCCTAAGACTTGTTGTCTTTTCAAGTTTTGCATTTTAAATCTTTATTTAATCACAATGGCTACACTTAGAATTCCTATTTGGAGTTGTGTCTCTAGACGTGCATCTGTCAATACTACACCAGAAATAGTAAGACACTTGTCAAAGGTAAAGTTTAATGATAAGAAGATTTTTTTTGCATTTAATCATTATTCACAGTTCATTAAAAAAAATTTAAATCCTACTTTTGATGACATTTATTAAGGTATTCTATGCATGATTTTTACTTTGACATTCTTAGGAAAAGCCAAAAACTAGTCTCAATCTCTTCTAGTTTCCTCTATTCATGGTTCGGATCAACTCATCACAAAGTTCCTTTATAAATTTGATGGTTAGGATTGTGAATAGGTATGTGATGAATTTGAAGGATTGCGAAGGTTTGAAAATGAATCTCTTTCATATTTTATTGCTATATTTCAATTAATTTGCTTGAGATTCAAAGCTGAAGATGCACCTTCAGAGATTGTATTGATAAATTGGTTTGAATATATTTTTTCTCTTCCTCCCATTTCAAATCCATATGAAACAATTGCAAGCTTTGATGGCTCTCCCTCAAATTCCAGTAATATTATCAAAAAATTTGATATAGAGGTTCATATTAATTATGATGAAGTGACTTGAGCCATGTATGATAAATTCCTAAATTTATTACACAACTCTTATAGTATTAATGATAATCATGCTAATGAATCACTATAACGAAGTTTACAATAATTTTATAAACAAATACAAGAAAAAATCAATAACAAACTTGAAGAACTATCTGCCACGAAATCTAAAAATCACTATGAATTAAATTTAGAAAATCATATTATAAATCAGCAAGTACATGCAGAAATTGAAATTTCTAATAATATGTGACCTGCTATTAATTTTTTTAATATGATCATGTTGATCAAAAGAAAAATTCATGGAAGCCAAATAATATTCTTCGATAAAGCATTAATAGAAAAATGGATGATCATAAATCTGAAATTTATAATGAACAAAATGCAGAAGAATTCACAAATATAGATATTTTTAAATTCATTGCTTCTGATTTTCATTTTCACCTGTATCCTAATAACTTTGTTGATAGTAATCTATCCCCTCTTTGCTTTAATGTAATTCCACAAAACAGAGAGGTTTATTTAAATGAATTTCGAATTATTTTTTATCAAGATAGAGAATCATTCATTGATCATTCTTCTGGCATTAATCAAATGTGATTCATCTTCATTTTTTTATACATCGGATGAGGTTGAAGGGAATTCTAGTGAGTGTTGTAGAAGTCATTTATGATAATTAATCTGAAATTGAGGATGTTGATTTTTTTTCTTCTCAAGTGAATCCTCGTGATCAAATTCAAATCACATGTGAAAATGAAAAACACTCTAACTCATAAATTGTTTCAGATAGTTCTCATTTTCAAACAATTAATCATACTGATGATTTCAACATTCAAGAACCCATTACAATCTATGATTTTAATAATGACCAAATTCTCATTCCTATTCATAGTCATGATATTCTTTATGATTCACAAGTTGGTATTGATGATCATTCTAATTCCATTATTTTGGTCAATCCTTGTGATAAGGAAATCACTTCAAAACAATCTCAACCATGTTGTAACATTAATTTTAACAACGGTGTAAATTATGATTTGATTTCATTGTTGCTCATTCATTTATTTTGTTTGATTTCAAGTTTGTTTTTTGTTTTCATTTTTCAGTGTTCAATATGCTAACACATTGAGTGGTTTAGTATTGAAAACTCAACTAATGCATTTCTTGATCGGGAAAATGAAAGTTCAAATCATAATCATGAACATCAAGAGATATTACTCTTCCAATTTGAATTGATGTTTATTTCTTATCAATTGCTTCTTTGTTGTCAAAAGCAGTGCCAACAAGAGAGTGTATTTTCATAGTATGACCAACAATCTAATTCAATTAATGATCTTTCATTGAAACTACCATATTTCCATCCATTTTTCACTGACCCATTTGAAAGACATTTGGAAAGTTTTCCTTCACAAAATATTATTAATAATTTAACATATGCACATAAGATTGAATAGTTTTTGCAAGCCATTGTATTTAAAAATTCATTTCCACAATTTAGTCTGTTATCCCCTCGTTTGAACCCCTCCCAATCATTAATGGAAATCCATCCAAATTGCTATGATCCAATTAAAATTCAGCTGGAAAAGGCATTTCATGACAAGGTGATTTTAAATAAGTTGTTTCTTCTAAATATATTAGCAATAAATATACATCTTGCATTCATATTTAGTTACGTTAATTTAATTATATTTGTATTTTTGTTATTGATGTTTGATTTGTACATACATGTAGGAAAAAAATCTTTGCATGGTTCCATTGGAAGAATGACTATACCTAGTAATGTTTCCTTTTCATTCAGTTAACAATAGAAATAGATTAAATTATATTTAGATTCCTTTTTTGTTAGCATTTATTTCATTATTTCAGGTTTTTTTTAATAAGCAAGTAATGAATCTGAGTTTTTCTTAGCATCCCTTTTTATGACAAAGTGGTTTAGAACATATCAAGGTTCTCATAGAATTAGATTATATACACTTGTAATGCACTTGATTTCATTGCTTTTGCAGAACTTCCTCACATTGTTAGAAAATGTTTTTTGTGATAAAAGCATGTATGAAGAAATTCCAAGGAATTGCTATTGCTTGGAAATATTTGATTCACGAGTATTTATGAAAAGCTCATTTTCACCACTATTGTCCTCTAATATAGATTTGAGGTGGATGTAATTCGAAAGTTCATTACCTAGTATTTTAGACTAAATAAGTAGATGATATTGAACATAAGCGAATTTTGAGAAATGCATGGGGGAATTTGAATATTTATGAGGCTAACTCATAGTCAATATTCTTCCAGGCATGCATTTTTCAGGTTCATCTCCATCTCTTGTTTGTTTTTATTTTTCATAGGTTATTTCTTATTTATATTTTGTTTCTTTTGTAGGTCTTCATTTGCTTGATCTTGGAGACTTTAGATAAGAAAGAAACCAACAATTTCTAAATATGCAACATGTTTAGGGAAGTATTTTTTGTTTTGTTAGAATTTCAGGATTCTTTAATTTTTCTTCTGTTCATTAAAACCCCAATAGGCCTTTAATACAGTATCAGAAGATCCATATTGGATCAATATAATATCATAACTCTCCTCATAATAAAGTCCCAATAAAATTATTCTCTGATCTAATATTTCCAATAATTAATATAACTATTAAAGAGGTTTTTAATTGAAAGGTGAAATTGAGTTGGGTGCTTCATTTTAAATTAAATACTTTAAGAGCCATTGGCCTCACAATTACCACTTGGAATATTGACCTTCTGAATATCAGAACTTTTCATATAAGAATCACTTAAAATACTCTGATATCCCAATCCTATGATACTTGGATAATCCAATCCTCTAATATCTCTTTTCACCCATCCTCTGATGTATGACATGTCTGATACTTCGATATACTTATATTGTCGATCTTTGATATTCCCCTCCTATCCATATTAGAATATCATTTGTCACTCTTTTCAACCCCTGATATGAAACCTCCGATACAAGACCTTTGATATCCTTTGCCTCTCATATTTTTAGTCATTTCATAATAAAATCCTATCGGATGGTAATAATATCGCATTTTTCAAAGATACAACCATAATATTTCTGTTGGAAATAATACTGAGAGG
>APFE031078704.1:0-10405 GCA_000404065.3 Pinus taeda | reverse complement strand
TGGATGACCTCAAGTTTTTGCTTGGACTTATACTTCTCCTCAAGTATATTGCCAAATTTAGATGTATTCCAAGCTTTTAGTTTCTAGTTAATATTCTTTAATTTTTATTGCATATTTAGAGCCTTCTAGACCCTACATTTCTTCCCACCATTTTTTGATGTTTTCTTGAATGTATGTATGTTGAAGCTATATTTTCTCCAAGCAAAAGGGCTTGTTGTGTGGTCTTGATTTTATCTTTATGTTGAAGCTTATGGGCCAATGTTTTGACCTATGACTTGGAAGAATGTGTGCCTCCATAAATATGTCCTAATTCATGATGGATTATGAGACTATAAATCAGTCCAACTTAGAGGAAACTTGTTTCTCTCCTCCCCTTGGATTATTCCAGGTGCAATTTCGATTAATGGTGTCAAGCTCTATTAAGAGAAAATTAGACACTAGTTCCTATAATTGAATAGAATCCACATTGAGTCCTCTAATTCCACCTCATTTTTCATTTAGTGATTTTCTAAGGTTGAAGTCGCCACCAAGAATCAAGTGCATGGGAGAGGGAAAATGATGCGATCTAGTGATAGAGTGAAAAAAGTTGTAATATATCTCATAATGGATAAACCATAGGAATTCGAGAGAAAGCAAGTTTTGGTGGATCTAAATAGCCTAAATTGGATTGTTAGAATGTGATAGGTGGAAAACATATTTGTGATGTTAATCTCTTGGTCATTCCTTATGATGGTTAGACCAAAGTCGCGCCTCTAACATCTATAACTGTCACACAAAATTCCTTTTCCCATTTACTCACCATTTTGGAGAGAGCTTCACCTGATTCTTTGGTCTCTTGTATCATCATCATGGCAAGGCATTCTAATTTACATTGTTTTTTAGGAGCCTTTGCCTTCCTTTACAGTTAGGGCCCTGAATTTTCCATTAGATGACCTTCGATGGTGTGTTGGTAGTGGGAAATATAATGCACCCTAAATTTACGTGAAATTTACCAACCTACCACATCATTCAGTCAAATGATATATTTTTTATTCTCCCTTCTTTATTTTATTCTTTGAGTATTTTTTGGATTCTTCCATAAGTTTGGATTGGACTCCAAGCATGCAAGAGCTGGAGTTACTAGGGGATGATTTGTCCCTCACTTCGCATAGTTTGAAATATGTCTGACCTAAAAATTTCACATGGTCTTTAGGTAGGGTGAATGGGTCCTCCTATTTCCATGCCTTTGCTAAATTTTGTAAGTCCAAGGAGTCAAGATCCATTTCATCAATAGGTTGCAGGGACATTTCAGGAATATCTAGTGAAATTGGTTATGGATCATGATGGGAAATCTAGGGAAGTACAAGGATAACAACAGGGGTGGTCTAGGTTGATGAGGTATGCAAGTGTGGGGCCAAATCCTACATAGCCATCTCCAATTATGGAATTATAGGAGGGGAATCAGGGGCATCTGAGGAAGTGAGAGGCTCGAAAGGATTTTGGGAGATGACATAATTTATATCATAGGAGATGTACCTTTCCTTTTTTTCTCCTCTGAGGAATTGACTTAGTCTCCAAGGGAATTCCACATTCCTGCTAAGGTGTCTTCATCCAAAAACTAGTACAGAAGAGAGTGCATATGCATTCCTACCGGTGCAGCTAAAAAATCTTGTTTGTCTAGTAAAAAATGATTCTTCTAGAATCAAAAGTAAAGTTCAGTTGAATTGAAGAAGAATGGTAGATTCTCTAACACCCATGTTCTATCCTCAAATTGGAAAACATAATTGTAAAGAATCTTTTTTGCATTTATTTATTATTTTGTCTATGCTTCTAACTTCCATTTAAGTTGGATCCATTGGGTTAGGCAATTTTTGGATTGCCATATACTCAAAAAATCACTAGTGAGGATGTGATCCTTCATCAAATAAATGTAACAACCAATGTGAATGTAGTAGTCTTCAAATTTTTGATTGACCACATGTTTTGGTAGACAACTACGATGTTTTCATCTCCCTAGTGAAGAAGACATTTATTATGGTTTTTTTCTAGTTTCCATAAGGGTTTTTCTCAGTGCTGGCAAGATGAGTTCTATAATTTTTCCTACAATTGTTTAATATAACAACTTAGTTGGAGGAAGAGGAAACACTCCCTTCATCGACATTTGTCATGGGAAGAGAGATGAATGGTTCATTGGTGACTTAATAGATAGGGTTTGAATATAGGATATGGTTTTGAAGAGCTCTATATGATATTAGTATTATTATTAAAATTGATTTTATATTTATTCAGTTATGAAAATTATTAAATATTAGGATTACAAAATTAATTATATATGCATATATATGATCATATATATCTATACATTTGTGTGAATGAAAATGTATGTCAATATATAGGTAGTAAATTTTATATACCTATAATAACAGGAGATGGGATAAATTCAAATACAAAAAATGGGATAGTGATTAGGGATGATGTCGTCATATTGAGATGAACATTGTGAAGGGGTGTATAATGTTAGGAGGCATGTGTTTGACTAGTCATTCATGCTTTAATTTCAATCTCTTTTCATTTTTAGTAAACTATTGTATATTAAATATTACATGGGTGGATACACAAAGAAGAAGCCAACAAAAGTGGCAATAGAGACATTAGGGAATGTTCCCACACAAAAATGTGTGCTCTGGGTGTCGACACTTCATAATTATCAAACAATCAAAACCAATTCCAGTCATATTTCTAGCTTGGAATGGGTTAGCATGCACACATAGTCTCGGAACCCACACACCTTACTATTAAGAAATTTTATTTACACTCTTGCATCATAGTTTTTATGAAATTGTGGCCATGCATTGCATGTTTGGGAGAAATTGAGAAAAAATATTTCTTCTTGAAAAAACTCTAGTGCCAAATCAACATCATATATCATCTTTGTAGACTAATTAGGTCTTTTATTTTATTTTTAATTTTTATTGATTTATTTATGTTTCTAAACTGTAAAACAAAACCAAACTAATTCTCTCACCATAATAATTGTATTTATTTTTATGGGAATTGGATAATATGGAACCTAATCATAATGCGAATCCACCATCATCAAACTAATATTTTGATCAACCAAAACTAGAGGAAGAACCAAGAAATCAAAATTATCAGATTGGTGCATGCTTAACTTCATTGAGATCACTCATAAATTATCTTCAAAATACTTGATATTAGTCATGGCTATCTCTTGCAAGGTTGTTAAACTTAATTCTGCCATCCATCTTCAATTAGCGAAGCTAGTTAACCAATATTTCGGATTAAAGGAATGGAATGTATGTACACTATATAACTAGTCAAAATACATACCAAATTAGAGACATTAACATTACTATAAAATATTTATTCTCTTCTTTGTTAATCAAATAGATAACCAACATATACCAAGAAATGCATTACTATGGATTTTTTCACCTATCAACCATTTCTAAACAGTTGGATGGATGGGTTGTTAATGGTTTTTCATAACCCTCCCTATAATAATATAGAGGTACCTCTATACTTTGTGAGGATTTTATGAGTATATTTTCAACTAGGACCCTGTTTCAACCATTTTGGCCTAGGATAATTCCATAGGCATGGGTTGTGGGTCTGCGAAAGATGAACAAAATGCTTGGTGGAACCCCACACAATATCCATGTCCACCTAGATGAAGGCCTGGCCCACGAACCCAACATCTTTTAGTAAAGGATAACATTACCAATAACCAAAGAGTCCTTGCTTCATTAACTCACACACTGGTGCAACATTGTAGCTTGGTGGCATCATTACATGAGGAGGCACCATTGGTTAATGTTATAGGTGGTGTTGTACCATGTAAATTTATAGGAGGGTTTAACTAAGACAAGCCATAAGGAGGCTCACTTGAGAATCACATATGTACTAACTATAGATAGACATGTTATGGCGAGATGAAGGGAAGAAGGAAACAAATATTTATGGAAGAGGTAATTACCTTAGCCATATTTATATTCTTTATTTTATATACATACAAATTTTTTTTGTGTGTTCTATTTATCTATATAATTATATGTTGTTTAAAATTTATATGCCCTAATATCACTCCCCAAAACCTATGGGTTCATTATTTCTAGTGTTGGTCATCGACGTTGGAGTAGATGCTACTTATTCTTTGTGGTTACTACACAACCAAGTATGCTAAATTAAAAATGTCCCTATTTGAAAAATGTTTCATATTATTTTAGTCCACAATATAGATTCTTTTAGTTTCTAGTATAATTGTAGTGTTCATTTAATGTTTTAACATATTTTTCATTTTGTATTTTAACATGTTATGTGGAATTTTTCATCTACGGATAAATATTAATTCCCTAGGTAGGTAGCTATACCTAGAACAATAGATTTAAAGTGCTTATCCTACTATAGATGACAAATAAGACAAGGGAATCAAAGCGCCTACTTGTTCTTTCGCTTTCCTTTTGTCTCCTTTGTATGGATCTTGTTGCTCCTCCTCGAACTTAACTCACTCAAAAAGTGCCTGCAAGCATAAACAGAAGACGAAGAGCCAACCAAAGGAAGAGATCTATCAACTATAAGTAAATGGAATCAGATACATTCACACATATAAATATCATATATCAATATAAGAATATGGAAAAAGGTGTAAACAACTTTATTAAGTAGAAGGAAGAATTATAACCATGAAATTCGATTCATTGTCACTCTTCCAACTTGGGTTCCAACCAATATCATATTAATAGAACAACATTCTGACATCATAACAATACTTTGTTATAATCTCAATCCTGACACTAATAGTATCTCCTTACAAATTCTCAAAGTCAAGTCCCTGATCACTTAGATGAGTGGTCAATTTATAGGATACTGGAGGAAGTTTGCTCATAAATGAGGGTATTGATTGGCCTTTGAATCTTAGAGTTACTTTCCATGGAGGAAAGGATGAGAGTATAGGAGGTTACTTGACTCATTCCCTATCGAATTTCAACCTCATAGGAGATGATAAGCATGGGAATCTTCTAGATGGTTCCAGAAGATAAGAATACTGCTAGAACCCTATGTGAATTTCACTCAATCCCGCCCACCATAGGTCAAAGTGGGCCTAGGTGCTCTGCAAAGCACCTTGACATGGGCCTACCTGCATTGAAGTGCACTTACCCCTATCCAAGGCTATGCAGGTCCCTCAAGGAGGAATTTTTGGAGGGACTCATGCTAAGAAACTCTGAGGGAAGGAGGCATACAAAGTGGTGACTTTTCTAGGGCATGTAGCAATTCAATTAGGGTTTCATGAGCCCTAATGGCACTGATCTAAATGATGGGAGTGTTGTGCCCAAATGGATCTGTAACATCTTCCCCTAAAGAATGAAGTTGAAAATAATGATGTCGAGTGATATGCTTTACGATGTGATGAGGAGGTTCTAAAGTGGTTGGTGACTTGCATCGATTACCATATATAATATCATGATATTTTTATTTTTTCTCATGAATCATTGAGGGAAGGCATACCCATGCTCACCATATAAAATTTCATTACAAGTAGATAGACAGTCATCTACAGATATAGACCCATGACAGGATGACCATCAATGTAAAGCCATCGTAAGGATGATTTGGTATATTTCCTAAAATCGCAACCCTGATCGATGGAACTAGATTTGGGGTCTTCTATATCGTTTAATCGTTAGCTCAAGTACGAGTCTAACCATGCACATGTGTGATATAAAGTTGAACATGGAAAAACACCATCTGGTTGCCAGCTAATTATGTAAGTTGTTAATAGACGCGAGAGAAATCATCGATAATGATAATGATCCTCAAGGTGTTGTGGTACATTCTACATGGTGTGAATGGAGGTTTTTATGTTTAACACCATAGAAAGTTTTTTCGTCAAAGGCTAGTGATGTAGATATATCACCAGAAGCGAGAAAATTTCCATTTATGTATGCAAGACTCAATGTACTGGAAGGGTGTTTCTAAGTCAATTTCTTCGATAATGTGCAGATATCGAAAAGAAGTGACTCGTCGCAGGAGGGCCTTGATGTATCCCACATCAACGAAACGAAACAAGTGTAAAGATTTTGGAGATGGAACTTGACTGACGAAACAAAGTTTAGGAATGGTACTCATGAAAATGAAGGTTTATGAGTATTGCAAAGGATGAATTACAAACTCAGTGACTTGTCTTGAACATGTCGATGACACTGAATGGATTGGCAACATTGATCCCAAACAAAAGTAATGGATCGTATGATAGACCAAGGTATGATGACCATCAACTAGATAACACAACCCAAATAGTCATAATGATGAGGTGAAAGTGTCATGTTCAATAGTGACCTGCTACATAAAGTGGTTTACCTCTTTTCCCATTTTCCCCAGTCATTGCTAACTAGTACCTATTTATTTTTTTTAACAATCTTGAGGAGGATAACATATACTTGTTGTATAATTCCACCCTTTAGGTGACTCCATCACTATGTGATGTTTTAATGAGTCTAATGAAGGTGAAACTTGGTCTTGTCATGATGGACAAGTTTGTCGCTATCTGATTTTTTAAAGAGTTTAACGACAATGAAAACTCAGTCCTTTTCATGTTTAGAGAGTTACAAAAGGGACAAAAAGAAAAGTCCACAGGTTCTTTTTCTTATATTTGTCTCTCAAGTCCAAAAAAGTGTAAAATAATATGAGAGAGAACCTATTGACCATCTTCATTCAATGTATTCCTTTTTTGTAATTAATATATCTTAGTCCAGAAAGGCGTTAAACTTATAGTAGGTAGATGTAATTCCCAATCTGTTAACGAGATTTAAACGAGAAGTGCTCGACAATCTTTTCATATTTCAAGAGTCTGAAAAGAGCTTAAAGAGAACTTCACTTTGAGGAACGAGTGTTGTCTAGGATAGAAACCGGTTCCAGTGATGTTAGAACTTCTCAAAACGTGTTGAATTATGTAAAAAGGCTGGCTAATAATACCATTCATTGCAATTGTTCCTCAAAAAGGGTGAAATAACCAAGTGAAAGCATATGATTGGCCAAGCAAATAGTGATGATGGAAGGAGAAAATCCAAGGCTCATCTAATGGAAAAGGCTGATACAATGGCAATCACAAGGGTTAAAATGGAAATGGGTTCATTTTTACGAGAGTGTGAAACGAAAAAATGTGCTTGGATTCAGTTTCACTTTTAGACAAGCTTGAAATGAAGAACTATGCTTGAATTCAGTTGCATTTTTACATAATCTTGAAATGAAGAACTATGCTTGAATTTAGTTTCATTTTTACACAAGCTTGAATCATTAAAAACTATGCTTGAGATTGGTTTACATGCCCTCAGCATGATGACTCGATTCTAGGTGCATGCTGTCTATGCTTCATTACACTAACCTAAGTAGACTACTTGTGGCTATCAAGTGGATGGAATGAATGTTCATTTACAAGGTTAAGCAAAAGACTCGACTGGATTTTATGAGATCTAATCAAATAATCGAATTGGAACTTTTCTCCAGGGGACCTTGTTTCATTTTTTAACGAGCTTGACAGAAGACAAGGAACTATCATCTAGGACCTATTTCATTTTTTAATGAGGCTGACACAGTAAAAGAACTATCCTCATGTTCCTTGTTCCATTTTTTAACGAGCTTGACACAAGACAATGAAATATGCTCTAGGACCTGTTTCTTTTTTTAATGAGGTCGACACAGTAAAAGAACTATCCTCATATTCCTTCTTTCATTTTTTAACGAGCTTGACACAAGACAAGGAACTATTCTCACAGGCTTGATCATGACCCATAAGAGGTCATGAATTCCAAGAGGTTCTCATTAGATGGGAGAAAAATTCTCTAGAAGGAGAGATCCGGTTCCAATGCCCCTAGTACATAATGTATAACATCACAAAATTGATCGTCAATTGACGTAGGCATGGAACAGGTTGCCACATAATTGACCCATGGCAGGGAAGATACCATTGGGACAAAAGTACCATTTAGGTAAGATTGTTGATTGGAAGCCATATTTGAACTCGGAAATGAACGCTGGTCAATGGTGACAATTTTGCCTTCATACAGGAAACACATCACTAGAAAGAGTGTTGAAACAATAGCTCCCATGTCATAAACATAGTCGCGCCCAAGTAATAAATTGTAATCTAAAGGGCCTGGCACTACCACTGCATTGAGCTAAACAAATTTTCCTCCCAAAGTAATATGCAACTGAGAAATGATCCCTAATGGTTGACTCATTCCTATTTTGAAAGCCAACATATTCTAGGTAATAGGCATGAGTGGCGGCGAACCGAGAGCTTGCAAAGTAGTGGACGAAAGGATACTGACAGATGCACCTTCATCTATAATAGTGACAGGTTAAATCATATTACAAACATGTATTATGATGTAGAAAGGCACCTAAGAAGGAAGACGACATCCTGCCAGTCCATTCCAATAAAAGGAAGTGACCAGACTACTTAGAGGGGGTATCATTGAAATGGAAATATTACCCCCTCGAGTTACGAGAGTGGCATGATTTTCCTCCTTCCTTGATGGAACATGAAGGTTGTCTCCAAGCTCATTCAAATCTGAAGAAATGAAAAGAGCTTGAGTGGTATCATATTCACTCTCTTCGGGAAAGGTACAATTAATTGAAGGTGAAATTGGGTGAATTGTTTCCTTAACTTGTGATTGGTCAGGTATAACCTCATTGGACTCACATTCAAAGAGAGTGGTTTTGACTAATGATTGATTTGGGTCAGTCACTTTATCAAGTAGTGAAGGATTAAGGGATAGTCTCTTGCAACCAAATGGAAGTCGCTGCAATGAAGTAGGATGGTTATCCAACACATTTTTGGCTTCATCTAGATAGGGACAAAGATCAATGGGGTGATTCCCTTCACATAACCTATAGGTAAACTTAACCTTACCCTTCTTTCCTTGAACTTTACTACCACTAGTTGATGGTGTGTCACCAACATTCTCTCTAGAAGTTGATGACACAGGATGACGTGAATGAGAAGAACATTCTTCTAAGATCTGAGGAATATCAGGACAATTTCAAAGAATATGGTCTCCCATACAATGGTTTCATGGATATGAAACTTTGTGAGGCTTATCAGACGGTTTCTCATTAGAAGTTGCATTCAAAGAAATGGTTGCTTGGTTTCCCGCCTACAGAATTTTCTTCTTCTTCTTCTTCTTCCCTTTCTTCTTCTTCTTAGACACCTACTTAATAGTACCAATACTTTCATGAGGCAAAGAGGAAGAAGGGGAGGAAGAAACAACCAATGAAGAAGGAAAAGAGTCAACTTTGGGATCAACTGGAGGTTGATTTTCTCTAGTTGGAGGAGTACTTAATTGTGGAGAAATCATGACATTTTGAACAGAGGGAGAAAATAACCGTACTGGCAAGCCAATGGTAAATTCCGGAAGGGATAATATATCCATATAAGGATCACCAATATTTTCAAAAGAAGGAAAATGACTAGGATTCCCATCAAAACGAATTCCTTGATCAGTGGAATCCAGATTTGTCACCATATGTCTCAACCTGAGATCAACTAAGAAGTGAGTGTGGCGGATTTTATCTGCGGTCAATTAAATTTATTTTAATCAAAATAACAAAACAAACAAAAGAGGGATGATCTAGGAAAAATGATTACCAAGTAATTGTGAAACGTAGAATACCTCTTGGCGAACCGAGAAGTAGAGGCAGACAATCTCCCCGAATGTTGTGTTCAGTGTATCACAATGTAGAAGGCAGCTGACTCGGTTACCTAAGGATGGATAGAAACCTAGTGTTTTCCTCCCATATATACCCAAAAGTATGTGGAGGCCCAATCCGTATTAACGTTGTACGAACATCACATCAATAGCACATGACTTCGACAACATAACAATACTTCCTTATAATCCCAATCCTCACACCAACAGTATCTCCTAAAAAATTCTCAAAGTACAACCCCTAATCACTTAGATGGGTGGTCAATTTATAAGCAAATGGAGGAAGTTTGGTAAAAATGGGGGTATTGAATGGCCTTCCAAACATAAAGTTACTTTTCATGGAGGAAGGGACGAGAGGATAGGAGGTTCTTAACTCATTCCCTATCCAACAGGGAAAATTTTAAGAACCCCCCCTAAATTTACATGTATAATAAATGGGCGAATCTCCATGGTATATAGGAAAAATGGAAGGCGATTTTATCAATAATATGATATGTATATATAATTTTTTGGCGAATCTCTCACCAGGCATGGCGAATATTTTACTCAATTATAAATCTTGTGTTTATTGAATACACAAATGAAATCATTGCATTTCTTTAAAATATCTTTTGAAATCAAAATTACCGAAATTACATATCGATAATCTAGTGGATGTAAGATAAAATTCACCCGTGCCATTCACAGAAAGCATGAGA
>APFE031078701.1:0-26423 GCA_000404065.3 Pinus taeda | reverse complement strand
TAAATAAATGTAAATATTAAATAATCAAATATTGATTACGTTAAATACTCATTAAGTTAAGTGAAAAGGCATGTCTAAAAGACATGCCCAGTCACAAAAGGACACCTACTTAGGTATATATATATGAGGGTCCTCATTGTAACAATCATCACTTATACATTTTATAATTAATAAATTATTATTACAAAATACCTCTTGTGTATTTTTACATTTAAGTCAAGAAGCTACATGTTTTTTTGCTTCAAGAGCCATACCGTTTGTTGAGTTAGGGCTGGAGGGTCTGTCTCATGCCAAAACAAGGCCCTGTGTGTTAATTTTCCAGTGTTCTATGTTAACACAATCACTTTTCCAATTCTTCTTCAATTAGCACTCAATTTCCAATATAATTCAATCTTCCAACAACAATAAGCAGTTGTAGATAGAATAACAAATCAAATGCACAATAGACACAGTGGTTTAGTCAAATACTAGCGAAAAAACCCCTTTTCGAATTCTTCTTCTATTAGATTGTCCTCAAATGTTCAACATAGAGATACAATATATGACTACATCAACAATCAGTCAAAGTCGAACATTTCCCAATATCTAATCAAAGATGATCCCAAAAGTCAAAATCTGATCCACAGTCAAAGTTTGCAATTTTGGTCAAAGTCAACAACAATTAAAGATGACCTAACCAATCATGGTCAACAGTTAAATCAAGCCTTAAAAAGATCGATCAAATAGTCAAAGAAATCAACCTTCTTTCCTTAGTCAAACCTTGTCAAAGCAACCTCTAAAAACTCGGTCAAAGGAGAGATAAAACTTGTAGTCAAACTTCAACAAATTTGTGGTCAAAGTCTGTTGTCAGCCTTGGTCAAATAGCCCAGAAAAGTTCAGTCTCTTGTCCAATCAATTTGGCCTTTCAAAACAGAGATAATTCCAAGTCAAACGAACCCAAGTCAAAGAGAGTCAAAGGTTTTTCAACGTTGTCCTAATGAAAAGTCAATACACCAATTAGAAATTTCTTCCTTCCCTTCTATTATCACCTGGATTGAACCTCAGGCTGAAGGAAGGCAATTCTAGGGTAACCACAAACCACGCTTAGCCAAGTAGCTAGCCCTATTAGGCCAAGAGAGGGCTTTCTCTGTAAGGATCTCATCCAAGATGACTAGATCAGGTAAAGGATATTAGGCTAGGTATAGTAGCACAAAATTTTGATTGGATTTTGATGGGGTTTTGCTGGATCAGGAGGAGCTGGACAGTTTAGGTCTAGGGAATTAGGTCAGAATTGCAAGGTGTTCAATGGGGTAAGGTAGGCATAAGGTTTAGCACTCTAGGGCTTGATGGTGTGAGATGTTTAAGACTGGTGAGAATCTAAGAAGGGCATGTGAAAACCATGAATCCTTCCTAGACTGCAGAAAACAATGGTGAATGTTTTCCCAAAGCAGAGCACTGATATAATGAACTTTGCCTATCAACTTGAAAGCATTCACTTAGAATCAATGAAATGATTAACGAAGTATACAAAACACATTAACATGTGATCACAAAAGAAGAAACTATACTAAAACTCCATACCACATGGATCCCATAAAAATAGTTGCAATTCTTCTTAATCTCCTACTAAACTGCTACAAAATGATGTACAATCAAGGTCTATGCATCCAGCTGAGTCCAACCCTCTACAAAGAGAAAGAAGAAGAAGATATAGGCATTGTTTCAACCTCCTCCCATCCTCAGGGGTCGAATCCATACGATGAGGAGCTAATCTAACCAACACTGAACAAGAAACACAAATATAGGCATCTCAACAACTTGCCTCTAAAAGTGAAAAACTAATTCATTTGAGCTCAAATTGACTTTTAAAGCAATGAATCTACCTTCTACTACTAATTATCTGTCATATTTACATGCCAAGTCATAATTTACAATGGTAAAACGTCCTCCATGAGAGATAATCTAAGAACATAGTAAAAAAATGGAAAAATAGGCATCCTATGCAAAATCTGCCCTAAGCGCAACGTCACTGGCCCAACGCGCAACGCCAATTTCAGGCCCCTTTTGGAGGCCTTCCCGATATCCAAATTGAGATCATGATAGCTCATTGGAAAGGTCTTCAAGTCTACGTTCCAAAACACCTAGAATATTATCATTTGAAGCTCATTTGGCCCTTCAAAAACTGATTCTCCCAAGACTACTTCTATGTGTCCAAAAAGTGGCAGAAAGGTCATTTTTAGGGGGTTTTTTGACCTTTTGGTGGACCAGTTCTGCCACAAAACTTAGAAACTCCATAGGGTGCATGTCCTCATTGGTCGCAATCCAAAAATGCAAACCATTTCTCATATGGGTGCCCCTAGGAAAAGCGCAACGCCACTGGGACTGCGTGTTGAGGCAGATTTCCTATGTGTAAAATTTCAAAATTTGCAAGTGACAAAAATTCTTCCAAACTTGCCCAAAATTGGTGAGAAGCACCATCATCAAGGGTCCTAATTAGCCAAGGAAGCTTTAGCAAACAACCTAAGCTTATCCTCCTCCTTTTTGCCTTTTAGAGCCTGCCTTAGCCTTGCTTTCATCTTCTTGACCCTCATGTTGCAAATTTTATTTCGAATCCTATAATGGTAGGCCATGTGCCTGATCATCTGGTTGTCTCTATTGGCCTTCTCATATGTCCATGTTTGTAAGGCTTGAGGTTGTACGAAGGCAATGAGTGAAAGTGTTTTAGGAGTGAGGGGATGGGAGATCACCTAATGGGCTAGAAAATGAATGAGGGAGTAGGAATCATAAAAATGAGAGGGAGGGCTTGTTTTGTTTGAGAAATTGCCCTTGGGGAAGAGGGATAAAGGGATGGGGATGATATGGAATAGGGATAAATGCATAAAGGGATAGGGAAAGAGTTTAGAGTTGTAGTGATAGGTGATAGGAGGAACAATGGGGGTTTTAGGATTTAGGCATAACTAGGGGCAAATTTAGGGTTTCATATTTACCATGGGGGATGATGTTTAAAAGTTTGAAATGCAAACCAAAACTACAGTGAGGGAGGTCAACTTACTTGCAATGAAGGTAAGAGAGAGAAATTTATAAGTTTCTTGAAGTTTTGAGGGATTTATGGCCCTTCTTCTCAAACGCGCAGCACCAACCACATACACGCAGTGCCATCTCTCAGATGTGCAGCGCCACCTCCTAAACGCACAACGCCAAACTTTGAACGCCCAACACCACTTCAAGCCCACTTTTTAATGCCAGCCCGATGTCCAAATTGGGCGTGGGATAGCTCATTGGAAAGCGTGTCGAATCTAATTTCCAGAATATCTTGAATTTTTCAATTTGGAGCTCATTTTCCCTATCAAAAGCTCAATCTCCCAAGACTGGTCAAAATGTGCAGAATGAGCGTGCCAAAATGCAGAGTGTTGTTTCAGTCAATTTTTTGAGGTCTTCCTCAACTTCAAATTAAGCTCATGATAGCTCATTGAAAATATCTTTGTTTCTAGTTATCATTTGACTCATCAAGCAAGTCATTTGTCCATTCTAGCTAGGAGAAAGATTGATTTTCCCAAGGTCACTCCAGTAGTGCATCAACTTTCCTGCGACAAATGATGTTTTGGACATTTCTCCCAAACCATGAGACTTGTGTAAAATAGAAGGAGGTTTTTATTCTTGGGTCTATTGTGGACAAAAATATATCTCACTTATTTCAAATTCATCTTTTCTTGCTCAGAAACACCATTTGAATAAAACCTATCTCGATGTGTGGAACATGGGATTTGTAGAAATGAAGGGAAATGAACGGGATGAGGGGCTTCTAAATTCTTGAGAAAATTTTTGTAAGTAGGGAGGAATGTTAGGAAGAAGGGAAAAGTGGAATTTCAAGGATTGAGTGAGTGGAAGGGGTCTAAAAGGGAAAAACGCAGGCCTAACCTAGAAAAGTGTCAAATTGTAGCAATAGGCTAGGGTTTGTGGGAAAATGATGAATTTGAGTGATATCAGTGATGGGAAGTGTTTACGAGGGTATATTAAGGATATGGGAAGGTGTATGAGCATCAGGATACAAGTTTTGTTGATTATTTGACCATCCAAGAAAAATTACCTTCAAAACCCTAGGAGAGGGAAATGACCCTTACCTAAGCACAACTGAAGCACAAACAAGGTGTAAAATGACCCATTGGAACTTGAAATAATGATGACAACTCTTTGAATGATGGTACACTCAACCGAATGGTGACATGGACCAATAATTGGAAAACTTAGAAAGGAGTGAAAACAATCCTAGACCTAATACCTAGTGACCAAATTTTACTCGAAGACTTACTAAAATGACAAAATTTGACTTTGACACCCTAAGACCACTTTGTAAGAGCATGTTTGATCACCCCTAATACCACTTTGTAAGATTATGTTTGATCGCTGGTGAAAGGATACAAAGACTGACACTAACGCCTTCACACATTTGAGCTCGGACCTCCTATTTCAGACCTATACGAACCAATCAAATCAAGAGAGAGAAGATGATGTGATGTGATGAAATGCTTCCAAGTGATGTGACATGTGGTCTATTTATATGTGTCCAAGGAGGTCAAATTTCCCTATCTAGGCTGACTTGTAATTTTGAGCATAAGTGGGTTTCACTTGAAAAATAATATTTTTCCTTGAGAAAATTAAATTCTTCCAAGGGCTAGTAGGGTCTCCATAGGATGAGGAGGGTTTCCTAAAGGAGGGAATTTGTCCCTGAGCTGCAAATCAACACTCCCTGTCAACTTAGGGAGAAATTACCGATTGCATCATAAGTCTCATCTTGAATGTCTTGTCATCATCATCGTTGTAACATATCATATCTCATCTTTGCTAATCTTTGCTCATCTGCTTAAAAAATTTGAAACCTAAAGAAGAAGAATCATCATAGGGGAGATAAATTTGCCACCCTATATCTAACGACAATAGGCGAGATACCACTTACCATGAGAGGTAAGGATCACACACTATCCTATTGTCTAACAATAGGCAGGATACCCAACTTGTCATAAATGACAAGGATCACACATCCTATTGTCCAGAGTTCCCTCAATCCCAGGAGCTCGCCTAGCTTAATTCCTCTCCCTGGGAGCTCAAACAGGGGGGTAGAGCATAACTTATTGTTCTCGATCAACTGTGACCCTTTCCTAGAAGGGTCACATCCATCAGTCCAAACTACTCTTTGAAGACCAAGAACTTCCCTTTCAGCATAGCCTTGGTAAAAGCATCAACTATTTGCTCATTAATCGAAATGTGATGTAGTTTTACAACTCCTCCTTGCACCATATCCCAGATATAGTGATATCTAAGTTCAATGTTCTTGGACTTGTCGTGGATCATCTGATATAGTGATATCTAAATTAGATTCTCTGCCAGACAAATCCCACTCTTGTAGCAATATATCACTGTCGTATCCAAAATCTGATCAAACAACTCTCCAAAGAGCTTTCTTAACCATACTACCTCACAACTAGCCATGCTCGCAACAATGTACTCTACCACAACCATGCTAAGGGCAAAAAACTTTTGCTTCCTGCTCATCCAAGATACCATGGTAGATCCCAAGCTAAAACAACACCCTGATGTGTTCTTCTTGTCAATAACATTTCTAGCCCATTCAACATCAGTGTATCCATGTAGTCTCACATCTTTGGTAGGATATCTCAATCCAAGATTAATCATCCCATGTAAATATCTCAACACATGCATAGTAAGAACCCAGTGTGCATGTAGAGGCTTGATCATGAATTGACTTAGAGTGTTAACTACAAAACATATATCTCGTCGAGTGTTCGCAAGGAACATTAGTGCCCAATCGACTATCAGTACTCCATAGGATTTGCTAGGTCGGGTCCTGTAACGTCTCCACATAAATTTTTGAAGCTCATCTCCATTGGTGTGGGCATAGACTTACATTCCACCATACCAAATCTCTCCAATAGTTTCACAATATATTTCCATTGTGAAAGGAAAATCTCACTAGGCCTCGAACAAACCTCTAAGCCCAGGAAATAGTGCATCAATCCAAGGTCCTTCATCTCAAATTCAAAGGCCAACCTCGTTTTACACTCGAGAATCAAAGGCTATCCACCTGTAAAGAATAAGTCATTAACATATAAAACCAAAATCAAGGGCATACCTTGGACAACTTTGAAGTAGAGGTTCAAGTCAACATTGTGCCTTGTGAATCCAAGCTTCATTAGGTAACTATAAATGTGAGAATATCAAGCCTTGGGAGCCTACATCATTCCATAGAGTGCTTTTTGCAGCCTGCACACATGTGTCTTCCTATCATGCTCCTCAAAATTCCTTAAGGATGTCATGTAGAAACGCAATCTTTACATCCATCCGATGAAGATTCCATCCCTGACTAGTAGCTAAAGCAACTACAGAATAAATAGTAGAGTAGCAGGCAACTGGTGCAATATGTCATCATAATCTTCTCCCTCTTTTTGGGAGAAACCTCTAGCCATGAACCTTGCCTTATATTTCTTGATACTTCCATCTGCACCATGCTTAATCTTGTATAACCATTTTGAAGTCATGACCGACTTTCCTTTAGGTTTCATAACCACTTCCCAAACATCGTTCTTCATGATGGATTCATATTCCTTAGCCATAACATCTTTCCATACATGTTCTTTCATTGCTTCTTCAAAGGTGTGTGGTTCATCTCGTATCATGTTTCTCATAGCTACACCATACCCTTGGTATCGACATGGCTTCTTGCTTTCCCTGAGGGTTCCTCTAGAATTAACATGTCTCTCAACATCTTATAAAGTGTCACGAAGCCATAGTGGTCTCTTCCTACTAGAAGGATCACTCGTAGGAGGATCCAAAAGATCCATGGGTTCCATAGGATCTTCATAAACATCAGGTTCAAACCTGGGTGCAAAAGGGTCTTCTTGTGTATCCATAATATTATCCTTCTTTTCAACAGGGGCATGGGGACGGGTGTCCCTTGCTTTCCCAAGGACAACATCTTCATCAAATATCACATCCTTGCTAAACTCTATATTCCTCTTGCCCAAGCACATATATTCTATAAGCTTTTGAATTTTCAGAATAACCAAAGTATATGGGGCAGCCAAAGATCCTCAAATGTCCAACATCGAGCTTCACACCTATGGAAACTTCTTCGTAGGTCTTGTCACCCAAGGCTTGATGACGAGTCTTGTTTTGAACATAGACTGCAGTGTTGGCAACTTATCTCCATAGAAACATTGACAACTTATGATCATGCAACATGGCTCAGACAACTTCCATAATGGTCTTATTCTTCCTTTTAGCTACTCCATTTTGTTGAGGGTTGTAAGGTATGATGGTCTCCTTGATTCTGACTTTCTTGTAAAAATAAATGAACTCATTTGAAATGATTTCTCCTCCATTTTCAAACTTGAAGACCTTGGTCCTCTTCCTTGTTTGATTCTTTATCAATGCCTTGAAATCTTTAAACATATCAAATGCATCGTCCCTGTGTTTTAAGAAGAATCTCCATGACTTGTGGGAGAAATCATCCACAAAGGTTTTATAGTATAGATAGCCACCAAATGATGTCACCAACATAGGTCCACAGATTAGAATGAATGAGTTGTAGAATGTTGCTTGACCCGCTCTTGCTAGAAGGGAATGATTGCTTCAACTTCTTTCCACCACCATATCTCAGACAGACTATATTTTAACATTGAAAGGAATATAATGAAAAATCAATTTGGTAGTTCCGGTTTTGGGATCCAAGAGAAAATTTATGCATACTTGTTTTATGTTATTGCCATTGTTTATTTTTTTGTTTTGAAGAATTCGTTTGTAGGTAATTTCTGTAGAGGGTTAAAACCTATAGCTTGAACCTCAGGCATCCTAGAAACCACCTTCCTACCTTACGTAGGGATTCATAATGAAGATGAGCAAATATTTGGTGCCACAACTCATATTGATGATTGCTATCATGGACCAAAGCTTGGATTGGTCTCTCATTAACTTTATAAAGACCTTCAATTCTAGATTCCAAGGTGAAGGAATCCCTCAAGCTAGATTCCCAAGGCCAATTAAGAACCTTTCCTCTTATAAAAAAAACTCATTGTCCTCCAAGGAAAATATAGATGCCAAATTCTTTTTCAATCCCGACACATACAAAAGATTTTGTAGATGTATAGTTTCACCATAATCCAAGTGAATTGAAATGGAACCAAACCCCTTCACAAAAATATGGAGAGTTATCCCCTAGAATAATCCTCAAGTTTGTCTCCTTCTCACCTAAATTTGAGAGAAGTTCTCTACAACTAGTAAAATGTCTAGAAGCCCCACTATCTACTGACCAATCTATCAAACAAATATGGAGGAGAGAAACTAGATAGAGAAGAAATAAGAAATATTCAGATTGAGTAGCAGCTGCATTATTTCCATACCATGAGTTCCTTGTTCTCTTGGGTGGATGATGGCCATCGTCATCATCAACAAGAGCATCTCTTCTTCTTTTATTATTAAACTTGTTGTTGTTGAAGCATTGGTTGTTGTTGTATGACCTGGGAACATCTCCATTTTATGGACATTCTTTAGCGAAGTGACCATACTCATGGAATTTGAAACATTGAACTTTGTCCTTTCTAAATCTCCTTTGGGAGTCCCTGGATACTGGTGCAACTTTTTTTGAATTAGATGGTCTCCCTCTTCCTTTCTTCTTCTTTTCTTGAGTATTAAATGCAGAGGGTTCTCCTTTTTCATGCTTTTGAATATTTCCTCTAGAAATGATCCTTGTCTCTTCTTGAGTGCACTTGTTGCTCTCCTTCTTCATGCTTTTGAATCTTTCCTTTAGAAATGATCCTAGTCTCTTCTTGCATGCACTTGCCAACAAGTTCATCAAATGATGGAAGCCTGTCATTGTTGCTTATGGTAGTAATGAATGTCTCCCAAATCAGAGGAAGACCTCCAAGTGCAATGAGTACAAGTTCTCTGTCAGATGTAGTTTCTCCAACAAATGCTAGCTCATCCTTGAGTTCATAAAGTATGACGACGTAGTTTCTCCCTTGTTCATCTTAATGTCCTTGAGTTGATTCTTCAAAGGGAGGATATGACTCAAGTTGTTGACCTCATACATCCCAACCAACTTATCATACATTTCTTCGGACTTATTCAATTTAGCAATATAAATAATCAGTTGATCTCTAAAGGAATCAATAATAATTTTCTCGGCCTCGACCTTACTGTTCTTATATTTGGCCTTGACAACATCGAAAGCATTCTCCGGAGGCACAAGAAAATTTCCTTTAACATATTCCAAAACATGATTTTCATCCAAAGTCACTTCCAACCTAGTCCTCCTACAACATAGTTAGATGAGTCATTTAGCTTCTCTTCAATCTTGAAATATGAAATAGACATCTTGGAAAAATCAAATATTCTTCAGCAGCATATATGGTATCTTCCAAATTAGTGATTTCTCTTTATCTTGCCTCCTTGGGCTTGTCTTCACTTCAGCTCTGATACCATGTTAATTTTCCAGTGTTCTATGCTTAGCACAATCATTTATTCCAATTCTTCTTCAATTAGCAATCAATTTATAATATAATTCAATCTTCCAACAACAATAAACAGTTATAGATAGAATAGTAAATCAAATGTGCAATAGAAGACTCCCAAGAAAAATAGAGATAGTGGTTTGGTCAAATACCAAGGAAAAAACTCCACAAGGGGAAAACACTTTCCAAATTCTTCATCTATTAGATTTTCAATAAAAGTTTAGCAGAGAGATACAATATCCAAGTACACCAACGATGTGTCAAAGTCCAATCAATATACAATCAAAGATGAGCCTAAAAGTCAAATGTGATCGACAGTTAAAGTCTGCAATTCTTGTCAAAGTCAACAATAGTCAAAGATGCCCTAACAAGTCTTGGTTAGTGGTCAAATCTACCTTCAAAAAGCTTGATCAAACAGTTAAAGAACTCAACCTTCTTTCCTTAGTCAAACCCTGTCAAAGCAGCCTCCAAAAGCTCGGTCAAAGGACAGATAGAACCTGTGGTCAAACTTCAACAAATCTATGGTCAACTGTGGTCAAAGTTTGCAGTCAACCTTGGTCAAATAGCCTAGAAAAGTTCAGTCTCTTGTCCCTTGGTTAATGGAACCTTGTAACATTTCTTAATGTGTGATCCAAAGCCTTTGTGTTTCAAATCACCTAAAATTGTTTTATTTGGAAAACACAATTTTTGTTTGAATTTTGAATGCCTTATTCAGATTGATAAGTATGCGTGTTTACTAAATCAATTAGTATGGTAAGTGTCATATTTTTCACGTCGCAATTTTTTTTAAAAGTTTCAACACTTGTCCAGGAAACACTTGTTCCCTTCATACAAAGTATTGATCTCGCTTCGCTTTCTTTGCTTGATGTGTTTTTGAGCTAACATAATTATCGAAGCATAATGATTAATAACATCCACCATTTCTTGAATAGGTATCCTTTAAACCATTGTTTTTTACATTTTTATTTGTTTGTTTGTCAAGTTGTGTGTGATCCTCCAGGTTTGACTTGTGGCTTGGGGAGTTGCAACCCAGGGGCATCTAAACCATCAAATTCACCCGGAGATCGCACCCAGCCTAGGCCACACTAGCCCTTAGTTGACTGGATTTTTAGCATGTCTCCTCCCCCTATCACAGGGCACAACCACCCCCTGTGAGGTTTGATCTTGGGTTGCCTTGCTCACGAGGCCCATCCTCAACTGGTTGTGCTAGTGAGACTTGACATCATTGTTTTTTACATTAAAAATAATATCTTCTTTTATATTCTTCATATTTTACCTCTAGTAATTTCATCTCAAAGAATGTTAGTTAACTAAAGGCTCTACCAGAGGCCAAATCAGTGCTTGACCTAGTCAAGCTCAGAAAGTTTTTTTCTCATCTGACACATAGCTTAACACACAGGCCCCTGTAAAAAATATGCAAAAAAGTACTAATACTTCTTAAAACCTATAGCCATTCTCATTGTATCCATTTGATATGTTTGGAGGTGATTTTCTTAATAAACCCTGCCTGTTGTTGAACCCAATTCAAAGTTGATCTGGCACTGACCTGTTGCTCATATAAAAGGACAATCCATCTATGATTATTTTCAATCCATTTGCTTTCAGAATGAAGAGGTGTAAAAAGGTTTCTCTTGTGCCCATTCAGACTGGAGCTAGTGGTAACAACTTGCATTTTAGACTGAGACTTGAATCTTGTATTTCCGATTTCTTTTTATTGTTTGATGGAATAATTTTGAGGCCCTAAGGCCAAAGGGTTCCCTAAATTTAACTACTCCCAATTTGTCTTCACATGAAAAGTCACATACAACTATTGTGGAAAACCTTTTTAACAAGGGTTACACTAGCTAAAATGCCTCTTAGTGCATGCTTTAAGGAATGTGAAAGGATACCAAAATCACTTCTCCCCTGCACTCCCACTCTAGAATCGTGCTCAAGACAGATTCATTGCAAAAATGCCAAAACGAACTGCTTCCAAAATCATTCCCTACAGAAAAAGAGGTGATCCTTGGATGGAAAAGCATTCTCACTATCATTCTCAAGACACAGTCGTTACAAGAATGCCAAAACAAACTGCTTCCAAAATCATGCCCTACACAAAAAGAGATGATCCTTGGCTAGAAAAGTATTTTCTCTCTTGTGTTTTTCACTCCATGGATGCTCCCATGTGTTGGAATGATAAAGAGATCATGGATCTAGGGCGACCATTTCAACAAACCCTAATCCAACATAAACCTTGAATAGAAATCACATAAGGAGAAGTAAACCCTTGAACAAGAGAACAGAAGTATGATGCTTTTACACAAAATGCCCAACTTAATAAAGGGACAATCATAGCTAATAATAAGAGAGAATGGATTTGTGATGACCCAAATAAATACGAAAGTGTAAGGGTTATTGCATTTCCAACCATTTTTAGCATTGAATTGTTGAACTCCTAAATAAATGTCACCACTAAACTGTTCATCATCTTTGGCGATATGATCCTAAACTTTTCATCCGATAAAGAAGTGTTGTAAAGAAGCATAAATTCAAGGTAAAGAAGGTATAAAAGTGTGTGGGCATATCCAACTAAACATAGTGTAAGTAGTAGCTCGAAAAAGAGAGTGGATTGGGGATGAGACAACTCAAGACAAAGGTGGATCCAATAATCTGCGGTAATAATGTTGCCACCAAATTGCCTATCATCACGGAAACTATGATAATAAACTGCTCATTTGATAGAGAAGTTTTGAAGGAAACATCTTGCATAGAGATCAAAACTAAGTTGTTCATCACTGAGAGGTTTGTGATCACTGAACTACTCGTCTATGGAAAGAATGTTTCCACAAAACAGGTCATTGTCTGGAAAATATTGTCATTGACTTCATCATCCAATGGAGGAGGGTTAGAAGACACGTCCCCAGAATGTTGTACATCTAATGGAAGAAAAGTGCCATTGATCTACCCATCTAAAGAGGTGTCCAAAGGAATTGTTGAAAATGTAACTAGTTTCGTTCTTCATAATTGTTGTACTCATTTCACTATGTATCCTATGTAACAAACAAGAGAAGAAAATAAAAAGTTATTATTATAAAGCATGGGTTTCATGCTCATTATTGATGGTATTCTAGGTAAAAGTATGTTCTTCATGCTTCTAGGGTTTGTTAGGTCTTATGATTTATTGTCATGAGTCAAAGGAGTTAACATCATGTTTATAAGACCCTTCCGTGCAATTTCTAATTGTAAAAAGAACTATTTTTGAGTCTAGAAAGTTTGGGAAACTCCAAAATTACAAGTCGGCCCAAAGGAGGGAATTTGACCCCTTGAGAAAGCAGTGTGACCTGATTTGGTACTCATTCAAATCAAGAAGCTCGATCTCTTTTGGAAGGTACATGGCCGAAGGTACAAAATTGGGTGTGGAATGGGCCAAAGGTACAAAACTTGGTGCGGAACAGGCTGAAGGTATAGAACCAGGTGCAGAATATGATGAAGGTCGTAGGTAAAAAACTGGCCGAAGGTGCAAAAATGAGGTAACAATTGCAGGTTGTAGCTGGATAATGCAGGTTCAAGGAAGGACTTGTTGGAAGGGCTAACTTGGTACTTGGAGAAGGACTTGGTCTAGGGTTTGGGTCTTTGTGTCTAAATTGAAGAAGATTCTAAGAAGAGAAGAGTTTCTGGGTTTTCCTCTTGGAGGGATTTTTCCCTGGTTTGGATCCTAATTTTTGTGTCTTCTATTCTTTCGTTATTGATATTCATTTGATGAAAAGATCTAAATAAAGAACACAAGAAGAATACATAAGTTCAAAAGAAAATATTAAGGTTAAGGAAAATAAGATTTAAATAAGCTATCTCTTTCCATTTTCCAACAAGAACATCCTATAAGAGAGAAAAGATGAGAGTACCCAACTCTAATACAGTAAATCATAGCTAAAATGAGAGTAGGAAGAGCTAACTCTATATATATAAAAAAGCTCTAGTAAAACAAAGACAGCTCAAAAATAAAAGGGGAGTGGGAGTGTAAATACCCAATGCAGATACACCTAAGAAAACACAACTAAGACAAAGTTCAAATATGACCTAAGAGATAGAACACAACTAAGAGAGCTCAAATATACCCAACACACATGCACCTCACCAAGTGCAACTCAAAATGAACGTTGAATGCAAGATATACACAAGGGATCCTAGCCAAAAAAGAAAGAAGAGAGTGTGATTATGAATACTCAACTCAAATACAACTAGGAGTGATGATAAATTATATGAGAGTTGGTGTGTGGATATCTAGCTTGAAAGCATGGTCAGTTGTAACCAAAAAAGGAAGGATGTCGTACAACAATCTTACAGCAGGCGGATTTCTTCCAGTTAACAGTGAATTTCAGAGCTTGATTTCAGGAGGCCAAGTTATAGGTTTCCTTGTAGTAGTAAAACTTGTGTGTAAACTTTTCTGTGTCTAACCCATATTTTCCAGATTTTAGTATTAGTGACAAAGAACTATTTGGTTGAAGTTTTTTCCATTGCATGTCTGATTTCCTGCAATCATTTTTCGTTGCAAATTAATTTACTAGGTTATAACTTAGAATATTAGTGTATTTAATTTACGGCATTTTCAGAATTTATTTGCGAGAAATATTTTCTAGGTTTTCTATTAATTGTTGAGATACAATAGATTAGGGTTGATATTAAAATTCTAACATGGTATTAGAGCTCTAAAACTCTGAAGAACGAAGATCAATGATTTTGACGACAATACATTTTTGAGAGTTTGTGGCTCAAGCAGATCTGGTGATATGACATCATCAAATCTGAGGTATGAAGACAATTTGGAGGGTGTTGGAAGTTTCAATCCATGGAAGGAAAGGATCACCATTGTTCTTATGGCGAATGGCTTGTGGGAAATTGCAAGCACAAAGATCCAAGTTCCTTTGGATGCTACCTAAGTAGTTGAACATAAGTTAAATATATAAGAGCTAGAGGCATTACTTTGGATGGTGTGAAGGATCACATGGTCCCTCACATAATCGAAAATGATACAACACATAAAATGTGGACGACCTTGACCAGACTATACTATGATAGTGTTGATGTTAAAATTATAACATGGTATTAGAGCTGTAAAACTTCGAAGAAGGGAGATCAGTGATTTTGAAGACAATGTATTTTTTAGGGTTTTGTGGCTAAAGCAGATCTAGTGATATTACATCATCAAATCTGAGGTGTGAAGACAGGTTGGAGGGGGTTGGAAACTTAAATCCATGGAGAGGATAACCATTGTTCTTATGGCGAATGGCTTTTGGGAAATTGCAAGCTCAAAGATCCAAGTTCCTCTGGATGTTACCCAAACAATTGAACATACGTTAAATATATAAGAGCTAGTGGAATTATTTTGGACGGTGTGAAGGATCACGTGATCCCTCACATAACATAAAAGGATACAACACATAAGATGTGGACGGCCTTGACCAGACTATACTAGAGTAGTAACTAGAACAGGAAGATTGAGCTAAAGGAGAAGTTAAGCACCATTTGCATGAACAAATATGAGACTACGGATTCTTATCTCACAATGATACAACGTGGGGGAAACCGTGAATAATTTGGAGCTTGTAAAAGTAGCTTTGAAGGGCTGTGTCAAGCAATGGAACACTTTTATAGAGGGGCTCCTTGCTAGGTAGGAGCTTCTAGATTGGAACTGGTTGTGGGATGACTTTACCTGGAAGGAGATTTTGGGAAATTTTGATGACTGGTGGACAATGCAAGCACAAAGATGAGTCATAGAAACAATCAAGGATTTGTTAGAGATATTAGGAGGAATTTTGTGATCTAAAGAAATTGTAGGAGTTAGTTTAGGATCTAAATCTAATTTTGGTTCAGATCCATTTGCATAAGTGTATGAAGGCATGTTAAGCATGAGAGTGTGTGAGAGAGTTAGAGGGTGGGAGTCTATGAGAAAGTGGCCAAGGGTAAAGAATGCCCATATGGTAAATCTGGCCATTTGTACTTAATTTTTATGTTAATAAAGATTGTTTCAATTATGTCTGCAATTATCGTGTGTGTGTGAATTCAGATTGGTATGTGTAGGATGTTGCTGCATCAAATTTTGGTATTAGAGCCATTGAGAGTTATTATATTTTTGAATTGTTAGAGAATATTGATTGAAATCACTGCCTATATGCTGTTGATATTAGTGTAGCAATTGAGAGGGTCATATGGACCTGCAACAATGTGATGAATTGATGTAGAGTAGATCTGCAAGTATTGCATTGTTTCTGGAGCCTGTAAGGAGATGACGTGGAAGCTGAAATTGTTTAGGTCAAGAGTAGTTGAGGAGCCTAAAGTAAAGCTGAAGTATTCTGCACTTGTGTGTAAGATTGTGCATGGAGCATCCTAGAGAGAAGTCGTGTCCTTTGAGCAGAACTGCAAAAAAAAGGAAAGTGAAGTAGGATTGGCTATTAGCGATTTTGTGGAAAAGTCCAAGAGTGCATATTCCAGTGAAGAACCGAGACAAAAGATAACACAGTGGCAATTGACTTCATTGCGGGGTGATTTTGGATCAACCCTGAAACCTCACTCAAATTTCTCTTCCTCTGATTTCCCTTCCATGCTCTGTGAGACTCATGAGAGCACGCAGGCCTCAAGAGAACTCTCTATTCTATTAGCAATATATTTCCACTTTTGGACGATCCAAGTAAAAAAATTAAATCAACAGTGTGATTGGGACGATACACTTCATATCCAGTCCATATATATATGAAGCGGTCCAGTGATCTTCATTAAAGTCACAATAGTTGTAAATAACACGATCCAATTTTAGAGACTGCTATAAGAAGAGTCTTTGGAGGAGGACTGCAAATGCCGAGAGGTTGTTAACGAGATCGTAAAAGCATTGCAGAGGATTGACATTGGGGTCAGTTTAGACTTGTAGCATTCATTAAAGGAGTGTGGCCATGGGCTTGCAGATTTTATCGTGGAATGAGGTACGCTGAACCCTTGCACCTGTGAAGTTATAATCGAGTGATCAGATGTTGCCAGTAATCAAATCCTATAAGAAGTGAATCATTTTGAACTCTAGGTCATGGAAAGAGGTGAAGAAGTTCCTCCGCCAATGTGAATCAATGTTATGTTTTTTGTGATAAATTTTTTTGTTTTCATCTGGTAAATCCTTTCTTGTTGCGTGTGCTAAGTGTAGAAGTCATAAAATCATTGTTGTCAAACAAAGTGCTTATAGATTGTTGTCAAACAAGTTACATTGCATTGGGAAGCATATAACTCAGATTGTTTTAGAAGAATTTTGCAGTGGCGAACTATGGGGTTCGATCTCTGCTTGAAAGCAGTTGCACGGATAGTAAGACGGAGTCTACGTGGTGTTACTAGATAACAAACATAGACATGGAGGCAAGGGTGACTTCATTTAAAGGATAAGAGTGTGATAGTCCCAACCCTTTTGGCACTGTTACCACTCAAACTAGCAGAGGTCTTAGATGGGGATCCTATAGAGCGACTACTAGGTCAAGGGCAATGATGGAGCAATAACCAACTGTCACCTCAGCTAAGGCTCCCTACTCTTTACAAACTTTCACTGCTGGGAGGAGGCTTAGTATGATGGAATCACGAGAATATATGGTCAATGATAAGATAGGGAGGTCATTCTTAGGCGTATTCACAAGAGAGACTCAATGAGATGGGTTTCTTGCTTTAGCCCTTTGCACCACATCACATTGTTGACTTGTCATGCCATGTCATTCTTTGCTGCCACATCACCTTCTTTCAACCTATCACAAGCAGCCTTGTGTCACTGTATTGCCATATGATTTTGCCACATCCTTGTCTTTTATAGAGGTTCCATGTGGAACTACCATGTCATCACCTTGTTACCATGTCATACAACACTACCACATGTCCTTGTCATTCAGCCAATCATATATTGTTACTTGTATGCTCACTAGGTGTTTGCCATGTGATGAGCCCCAGAAATGGGTAATTATATGGGCTCATTTAGCCTCTTAATTCGACTTAATCCACCATTCTCATTAGTTTATTGCATGTTTTTTATTATATTTATGCTAATAGAGTGAATTGGGTTAGTCATTATGCCAAAAAGTCTAATGTGTGCTTTATGCAGATTTTTGGTCAATTTTGAGACAAAATCAAAGGTTTAATGAGCACTTGGCAGCCAAATTCGTGGAAGAACAAGGGAGAGAATTTGTAGGAAGGTGTCCCCTTCATTTATGAGCCCTTACCTTGAATTATCCATCAAAAACTCGGAGCACAAAGCCAAAGGGTAGCCAAGCAAGTCAAGTAGGACTGTTTTTATCTTCTGTTCCAGGAAGCCGAGTTCCTTGATTTTAGGAGGACTGTTGGAGGTCCCCATTTGTATAAATAAGAAGGCTTAGGGCCTCAATTTTGTTAGTTAAATTTCAGTTAGATTTTAGTCATTTTTTTAGTCTATTTTTGCACTCTAGTGTAGCCCTGTATCAACACATTTTCGAGCTTTTTCTTGTAGACAGTTTTTGGAGACTTGCGAGCTGTTGTGTCAATGCTACTACCTGCGCCGTCCCATGCACATTATCATACAACAGTTGAAGTTCTTGTGCCTCTGTTTCTAACCGCTAGATAGTGAGGTTTTCTTGTAAGGCCATGAGGACCTCAAAGGACTTTTCTAACAGCCTGATATAGTTCTGTATGGTTTGTGCAATCCTGTCTAGTCCTCTTTGGATCTCATCTGGGCATTTTTCTCGAACCTCTGGGGGTGTTGACGGCTGCACCTTTAGTTGCAGCTCTGAAATCTGCAAATTGAGGTCCAACTAGATCCTTGCTACTTCCTCCTTTACCTCGCGGAATTCACTAGCCAACTTGTGGTTCAATATTTCCACTTGCAGATTTGCTGCAATTTCCAGCTCAGGCACACGGCGACATGATTCTTTGACAATCTGCTCCAGCTGCCGATTCCGCGCCACTACTTCATCGCAATGTCGGTTCATTTGCTTGAGGTCGAGGTGTTGTTCACTGAGTAATTTTCCTACGCGGCCTTCCCTAGCCCGAAGCTCCATTTTCGCCCCATCCTGCAGCTGATATAAGACTTCATGCGGGAGGGAAGCCAGGTTCAGGCCAAGTCCCTAGATCCGTCCTATCATGGCTCTGTCCTCTATACTGTCCGCTGTCAATGCCCCTGCCAACAACGCGACGTTGTTGGGCTTTTTAGTCTGCAACAACTGCTCCGTCGTTGATGCTTCCATGGTACCTTTGACGGCTACCATTCCTTCTTGGGGGCGCTGCGCCTGAAGTTCCTACAGTTGCGCCCTGAGCGCCCCCAACACATTCTGTTGCTCCGTCATTGCCTCCTGCAAAACTTCGTTGGTGACCTCGCGAACGGTGTTGCCGATGTCGTATAGATCACCCTCAATCAGGGTAATAGGCTCCCCATCCAATTTGGAAGCTTTAGTCTTCTTTTGGGACTCTGTTTGTTCCGTACTGTGCGGTCGTTTCAGTTGGGCCGAGGACATATGTGTGCCTTTTGCAGTATCATCTGTCCCCTGTTCTGTGGTCCGGTCCAGGTGTCTTTCCTTCTGTGTTGTGGTGGCCCCAGTTTCCGGTGGTGGTACTACTATTTCTGCTACCTTGGTCTTTTCTGCGACAACCTTTGTGGCCTCACGGGTGGCCCTTACCTCCTCTGCAAACTGCTCATTCCACCTTTGTTGTGCCACCAGCTTGGCGGCCTCCTTCTGCCTCTGAATCAATGTTTCATTGTGTGCGATCAGGTCTGCTGTGTGCCATTTGGGTGGCCATGAGTCGAGCACTACAAACACAACATCATCAATCGCGATGAAGGGGAGTATGGGCCATTCCTGCTCTGGATCCCTCCATGCCCGAATAAAAAGCATTGTGCATATCTACCTTAAATTCTGCAAAGCTACGCGTATAGCACGGGGGAGAAGCGCAGCCGTTTGTTGATCCACATTCGTACGCTTGCCTCCATCAGGATCCAAAAAATCTTGGTCTCGCAGAACTGAATATCCTCTGGCAAATCCCCAGCAACCAAGAGGATGGATAGGAGCAACCACGCGTAGTGGAAGGCCTTCCCCTGCTCCTGTGCCTCCCTACAGTTTGCCAAGAACTTGTCGTAAAGAAACTGTGCCCAGTTAAACTGCACTCCTTCAGTGCATTGGTTGGCCAGCGCGATGCCCATTGCTGGGACCTTGTTGCCACGACACTTTCTCATAAACTTTGTTTGCCAACAGCTAGGTAGCGACGTGAACCCCTTTGTCCTAAATACTGGTAATAACATAACCCTGTTTCTTTTTCTCTAGCTTGTGTTTATTCTTCATGTCCTTTGCGAGCATCGAATCTCCACTTGTGCTGGCTATCTCCGCGGGATCCCTCCCCATACAAGGAAGCTTAGAAATCCTATGGATAAGCTGCACGGTGATGGGAATCGACCCCTCCAGCCACATATACCCATTGTGCACTAAGAAAAGTAGCTATCTATTGACAAGTATCGTAATTAGGGTCTAGTGAAAGTGTGGAATTGCTAGAAGGTGGAGTAACCCAGCTACCTCCACTCCGCGCAGCCATTTTTAGGGCTGCAGTGCTGTAACTACCCCTTCTTGGCTCTGCTTCATGAGAAAAGTAGTCTCGAATTGTGGGAACTTCTTGCTATCTGTGAGGTCCCAATATTAAAATTTCATCATGGGCACGCGGCCTAGAGGCAATCCTTCAAACATAATGTCTTCTGGTATGAACGAGGTGTTTAGTGCGCTCTTCACCGCATCTAAATCTTTAGGAACTTTCACTCTGCCCTTTCGTGGAGGGACATACTTGGGCATATTTCCTGCAGCACGTACTAGCTGAATGTCTGCCTCCATTGCAACCTCTGGTTCAACCTCTTCTATGAAGATCTGGAAATATTCCTCCTCCTCATCATCTGTTTCAACACTAACTGTCTTGCCCTTATCTTCCATCGACAACTTACCAAACCGCGGGTTTCGCAGAGACATACGGACCAGTCCTACAATCTATGGGTCCTTTTTGGGTCTTGGCGTACGGGACGATCTGGGAATTTCTGGTGTATCTCCTACCAGTGACGTCGGGTTTGGCACGGCTTCTTCGGCTGTCGACATTATGCAGTTCAGAAGGTCCTGCATTTCTTGTGGCAATGTGTCAAACACAGGACTCGCTTTCAATGCCTCAAAATTCACAGGGTTCATACTCTATTGACAACACAATAACTGAGTTCGCAAGATAACAAGGGTTGTGTGGGGGAGGATCATCGAAGATTTATAGACTTGTTGAAATTCAAATCCAATGGTTCCCCCCTTTTCTGAGTTATTAATGTGGCGGAAGATCGACCCAAATCTAGCTTTTAATGCGCGTCTTAATTGCCCACTGCCTGTTCCTTTTTGCCTTAAATTCAACCTTTTGTCATGAACAGTGACATCAACGGTCACTTCCCTGCCTATCCACGCAGTAGCGTAGTGCCTTCTGCGCGACCGCAATCCTTGTGACATACCGACTCTGCACACACCCCTGTTGTCGCACAGATTCCGGATAGACTGTTTTATCGTCCCGCACTCTCTTTCAACTGTCTGGAGCGGTGAGGTTGTCCCTTCTCTGACTAGTCAAGTGGTCGTACCACCCTGGCGTAACTCTATCGAACCCCTTCAGATAATCTACGACACCTCTACCATCGCAGGTCATTTAGATCGTACTGCAGTGTCTTGATTTCTATTATTAGTAAGGTGCGGTCTTAGTCACGACATTCGATCGACCAACTCGCATCCTCCAAAATGAAAATGGCTGCATCCTTTTTATTTTCCATTGCCATTTGGGAAGATCCACTAACAATATGGCGGAATTAATGGCGCTTGAGCAATGCTTAGAATTCCTGAAGCAGGATAATCTCTAGAATATAATAGTTGAAGTTGATTATGAGTTAATCATTAACTCGGTCAAGAGAATCAGCTGTGGCACAGAGCTGGAAAAACTCTCAAAACATTGGAGGCTGCTTCAGGTCTTTCAACATATTTAGCTTCACCTCCTGTGCTTATAGACTATGAGTTTTACCCATGTGCGAAGGAAGGCAAATAAATTGGTGGACATTCTGGCAAATCAAGGGGTTCTCTGCACCAAAAGAAAGATCGAGCTGAGTTGGCAAGAGATGCCTCAGAATAGAATAAAGGCGCATTGTCACGATCAAGAAGATGAGGACAAAATGGTGTTTCGAAACAGAGCCACAAAGATGGGGTCTAGTTGATTTGGATTCATTATGAAGTGCTATTTCTGAAGTGAGGTCATATTTGGGATGCAGGTCATTGTCAGCCTCCTTAACCCTGGTAAGTACAAACACAAAAGTCTCAGGTGGAAGTTGCTCGGCAGATGCTGTTCCTCGAATGGACGGCTGGATGGATGGATTTTCATCTTCCTTTGGTTCATTCGCCCGAGGAGATGGGATGGTGTGAGGGGTCGAAGTCCAGGCTTTCTCAGCAGACTCAGAACCCCCATATTTTTTTTTGTCGTGGCAATAACACTCTCGAGGTGGTTTTTGTTTTTTCGCATGCCCTTCAAGCTGGAAGCGGTATTTCAGAGTTGGGAGAAATTCCACTCACCAAGAAACACGTGGCCAAGGGAGGGGAGGGAATACCGCCCTCATCACGAGGTAATTCTCAGTGCTTTTGGCTCGTGCGATATGATCCTCAGCCGTTGGATCAAGCAAGACGAATCTACGACCAAGACTAAGCGAGCATGTTGCTGGGTCTAGGTCGTTTTTAGCGCGGTAATTCTTTGTGCTTTTAGGTTTTATGATATTATCCTCCACCGTTGGATTTGTCGAGGAGAATTGAGGGTTATCTTTCGTGCTTGTTTTTCTTCATGGTGGGAATCGGTGAATTTCGGGCGAACTACATGCTTGAGGATTATCCCCCCATTCAGACCCAAAATCCTTATAGAGTGGTCCCTATTTCCTCATATGTTCTGATTCTAATTTTAAAGTATTTGCTTGTTTTCACCCCGATTTGAGCCTCGTCCGTCAGATCTCTGAGGGGGGATCGAACAGTCTCGAATTTTGTTTGTATTTCAAGGGTATTGTAGTTATGTTTATGGGCCCTTGGCTCGGTTTTTAATCCTTTAGATCGGTTCCCTAGGCTTTAAGCGGATAGTTAATTCTTTGGCCCACAATTCCTTTGGGGCTGTTGTATTTTATGTAATTTGTTTTCCGATTTAATGAAATAGAATGTACGACTCTTGCTTTAGCAAAAAAAAAACAGTTCCTTAAGTTCACAAAATAATTTGGTAGGCAGTTTATTTCAGATAGTAATACAAATATAAAAAAGGAAATTGTACCTCCCCTTAATTTGAAGTGTTTCAACTAATTTTAGATGGCAGAGTTCATCTGATAAAATTACATGCTCAGAAAAACTGATCCCAATCTTTTGGAGATGCCTCAACTTCTCAATAGACTTCGGAACCTCCACATATTTAGCATTAACATATAATTCCCTCAACTGCTTCGGTGTCTGCAATCTTTATATTATCAAAATTGATTTGACCCCTAGTATGCTAACAATACTAAAGATCAAAGCAATTTCCGAGATAAAAACATCTTATGTCAAGAACTTCAAATGACTACCTGCGATTCATTCAGCCACATCGTTTGAAGTTCGCTCTAGCTCCCCTCTATTCTTAGAACTCTTAAATTCTTGAGGGAAATCCAAGAAGGTAGGCTGGAATACGGAAAGTCAACCCAGCAGAGCCATATGAGTGACATGGCATCGCGGAATATGATTTTAATGAATTCGCTCTCCTCAAAACAACCTTTCGTCCTAATCAGCTGCAACCCCCTCACATAATTTGTGAAACTACTGCTTATGAACTCCGCGAGGTTTGTGAACAATGTTTGAGCCCTTTGGCAGCCTTGTGAGTGAACGGTGCTAATTCCACACACCTTATATATTGTTTTCTCAAAGATGTTAGAATCACCATTAAGAATTGTTTGTTTTTCGACATTTTTTTTTAAACCACATGGTGAATCGGTAATTGCTAGGGAGACCTAGGATCAATCCTCGTAGCTGCCACTATAACACCAAGAGTACATCTAACCACTATAACACCAAGATTACATGTAGCTGCCACTATAACACCAAGAGTACATCTAACCACTATAACGCCAAGATTACATCCAACTGCCTTCAAGTCAATATACTAAAATCCTATAGTTTTAGCAAAGAGAGACTCTCATGCTACCAAAGCGGGGGTGGGGATGAGTACATCTAACCACTATAACACCAAGATTACATGTAGCTGCCACTATAACACCAAGAGTACATCTAACCACTATAACACCAAGATTACATCCAACTGCCTTCAAGTCAATATACTAAAATCCTATAGTTTTAGCAAAGCAAGACTCTCATGCTACCAAAGCGGGGGTGGGGAATCTGCTTCTCTAGCATCCACTAAAACAGACCAATGTACTCATTGAGATTTGAACTACAATCTCCCAAAATTCGCCCAAATAGACTTACCATCAAACCACTGTGCAAAGATGGACATCCTTGCAAAAGTTAAGAATTCAAAACATCGAAAGCGACTTTGACAAAAACACTATTTTGGATATGGGTCTAAAGCTGCAAAATACATACGACTGATTTGTCCGCCAAAAGCCAAGGGTCATGGGTTGGGCAGGAAAGGCAAAGTGTCCATTCCGGAGGTTCACTCTCCCAATATTTGCCTAGGTCTCTCACGTGGTCGTGCATTCTTATACAATTTGCATCATCTATTTCCATGAGACACCTGCTCTCCAGGTTTCGAAGAGAAATCCATCCTTCCCACTCTGTTCCATCCCATATTCTGATAGCTGTATCTTTGTCTTCTTCAATAAAGAAACACACAATGTCCAAGAAAATCTGCTTCTCTATTTTATCGAGACCATCGTAGCTAATTTTGAGTGTAGCCAGTATATCGTGGGGAAGAATTTTGGAGAGTTTGTGCAATTGCACATTTCAATACTTCAAATATTTTCCATGAAGAAGGGATAATGGCAATCCAGCGCAGGCCTGGAGAAATTCTATGACCACTTGTTCAAATTCTATAGGAGCATCTCGCTGGTCGAATGCATAGCAGCAAAATATCTCTCGGGAATAATCTGTTAAGCTCAATTAATATTTTCCAGCTGTAGCCTACAGTTAATTAATTGTTCCGACTATAACCTACAGCTGTGGAACTGAACTGCAGTCTTTCCTTAATTTGAGGAAACCAACTACAGTAGTTTCCTTAAATTAAGGAAATCAACTGCAGTTAATTAATTTTCTGGTTGGAGCTTCTGAAGTGGTCCATTACTCCATGTGGAGTTCTCTGCCTTGATCTGTGGAACACCTGACACATAGCCATTAGAAGCTTGATGGAAGCTTGGCTATAAATTCATCTGATTGGTTCCCAAGCTAGCATCTCAATCCCCTTCAGTTGTTTACACCATCTAGCTGAGAGAGCATAGCTTGGAAGAGCCTTCAGATTTTCTGAGAGAGCATAGCTGGAGTGCTGTTGAAGTGAAGAACCAAGTGGACTGTGCAGCAAGAGCATCAATGGCTGGAGGTATTCCTGGACTTATATGTTTTGATTTTGAGATTCTTTAGAAAATTTAGAATCGCTGTAGATTTATTTACATTTGGTATCGGAGCGTGATGTCTATCTCTGCCTTGACACGCCTTTTGCTAATTCATACTTTAGCCATTTTTCTGTGGGAAATTGCTCCGTATATCTGGCCTCTGTCCAAGCATATGTTCTTCCCCGCTCGAATTTCAAGTAGCTTATGCCTCTTCTGAGCATCTATGGTATACCAATATGGCCTAACTTGATCCATCTTGTCTTCTGGGGAAGCTAAATTAGAGAGCTTTCGCGAATTTGTCCATTTCATCTGTTCTCCTCGATGGTTCCCAGTGGAAAGATGATTTGATTTATCATCAGATTTTGATGTTGGGACATCATTCCTTGTTGAAGTAATCTTGCTGCAGTAACCCGCACTTCAAATTTCTTTCCGACGTTCTTCAGGGTTTTAACATTTTTAATTTCATTAGGCCACCTGTTCTGCAACAGGCGCAACTCCACCGGATCCTCTGAAAGTCTCCTCATTGGAATCAACCGAAAGTTTCCACTCCCCTGAAAAGATCCCATGTATACCAAGATGATTAGTGGTTGATGGTTTTGTGAAATGCTCGGTTAATGGAATGTGGGCTCACAGAATCACCCATTTTACATATTGAGGTGCCCCAAATGCCTTAACAGTAATTACTGTTTATCTTTACTGTTCTTTTTGTTTTGTGAAGTCCAAAATATATATTCTTCAACCTACATTTGAATTTTTGCTTTATTACAATTTTTATAAAATCTCAATACATTTCTCTCTTAGTCCATTTCGATATTTAGCTGGGTGGGCGGACCTTAGAATTTCTCATGAACTCATATCCTTGAAAAACACACTTATTCACATATTTTTTGAGCTAAGGTATTCACAGAATATCGGTGAATTAATTTCAAACACAGAGTTTATTTTTGGGGTGGGTTTTTATTTTTATTTTAAGCAGCGTCGTTATGCCCTGTTATCGAAATTTAAAATCTCTACCTTAGGCCAACGGCAGGAATGGCAAGTTTCACATCGAGTTTCCATTTCCACAACCTTTAATATATGTGCATTTTCTGATGGTACGACGGAGAAGGCTTATTTTTATTTCCTGATGTTTTTGTTTCTCTAGTCACCATTATTCTCTGTTATTAGTGGTGGGGAACTTAGAGTTTCACCTGAATACAGTCACATGAAACTCTGTTATGAATATAAAAGGTATATACAAAAACGTGTGAAATTCAAGTGAACCAACTATATATATGAATTACGAGCTTAGTATTCGGTCGAGATTCATGTTTTAGGAGTTGGAACGTTAGTACATGGGTTTGATGGTT
>APFE031078684.1:0-24337 GCA_000404065.3 Pinus taeda | reverse complement strand
TCAAATCCTGGATAATTTCTTTGTCATTTCCAACCAGCAACATATCATCCACGTACAAGACCAGATAAATAACATGGTCACCAATTAATTTAAAATACACAGAGTGATCTGCTTTGCTTCTGGTGAAGCCAAGTCCCCGTATAAATGTATCAAATTTCTGATACCACATCCTTGGTGACTGTTTTAACCCATACAGAGACTTCTTTAACTTGCATACTAGTTCTTCCTTACCCTTCACCGCAAAGCCTTCAGGTTGCTTCATGTAGATTTCCTCTTCCAAATCCCCGTGAAGAAATGTTGTCTTCACATCCATCTGTTCTACCTCAAAATCAAAAGCAGCAGCAACAGATAAAAGTTATCTAATAGAAGTTACCTTGGCAACAGGAGAAAAAATATCACCAAAATCAATTCCCGACACCTGGGAATAACCTTTTGCTACCAACCAAGCTATGTATTTCTCCACCTTCCCTTCTGCATTTGTCTTCTTCTTGAACACCCATTTGCTGCCAATGGGTTTCCTTCCAGCGAGCAACTCCACTAGATCCCAAGCTTCATTTTTGTGCAAAGATGCCATTTCATCAACCATGGCCTCTTTCCAGAGTTTTCCATCCTCTGAATCCACTGCTTCCTTCACAGTTCTGGGATCATCATCAGTAACAAACAAAGAAAAATTTGAACAAAACGCAGATGGACTATACCTTTCTGGATGCCTTCTTTCTCGAACTGATCTTCTCACAGCCGGAGTTTGTGGCTCTTCTGCTTTTGATTCCTCCTTTGTTGTAGAGTCTGATTCTTCCTCCTTTAGCTCAAACTCTATCTTCTCAGGTTCCTTTGGTTGGACTTCATGTTTAATAACATCTTTCACCTCTCTGAACATCACATCTCGACTATAAACAACCTTCTTTGTTACTAGGTTCCAAAGCTATAACCCTTTAAACCATCCTTATACCCAATAAAGATGCACTTTTCAGATTTACTATCCAACTTGGTTCGTTTCTCCTTTGGAACATGTACATATGAATCACATCCAAATACCTTAAGATGTGAAAAAGAGGGTTTCTTACCAGTCCATACCTCTTGTGGAGTCTTATCCTCCAATGCTGAGGAAGGTGACCTGTTGACCAAGTAACATGTAGTATCCACCGCCTCTTCCCATAATTACTGTCCTAACCTAGCACCATTGAGCATGCTTCTTGCCCTTTTCATCAACGTCTTATTCATTCTTTCTACAACTCCATTTTGCTGAGGTGTATATGGAGTAGTATTCTTGTTTGTGAGAATAATTTCGGCAAAATCACATAAAAAATCATTTGTCGACGCGTTTCGAACCAACCAGTGTGGTTCATCGTCAGGACAAGTTGAAGATCCAAACTGAGCGATGCGTTAAATAGGGACAACCAGTCATTCCAACAACTAAATTTGACTAATTAACGGTTAAATAGGACCTCTAACAGCTAGGTTTAACCATGACCTAAATTTTATTTAATTATTTAATTATTTTATTTATCTCTTTATATATTATTATTATAATCATATAAAATATTATTTACATTATTATTTATTAATGTTAAACAATATTAACTAAATATTAATATATATATTTGTTTTTCCATTATATAATATAATATTAATAATAAATATTTTTAAATTTAAATAATTAGAATAAATATATGGTAAATAATTATTATCATATACCCATTTATTATTAAGGTAAGAATTTAATTTTTAGAACTTAAAGTAATTAATATTTTATTTATATATTTATTTGTTTATCCATTTATTAATATTAATCTTATTAAATATATTCTATAATAACATATATTTACCATATGAATAAAATTCTTTTAATCATATTTAGTTAATATATTATTAATAATGTTAATCTTTACCATTATATCAATATATTTATTCAAATTAATTGGTAAATATTATTATCACAAATGAAATTTCTTATCTAGAACCTAATTAAAACTTAGAAACTATTATTCTTATTTTATTTACATATTTATTTATTTATTAATATCAATATTGTTAATCTTAATATCACTATTATGATAAACTCATAAAACTATAAACTACTATCATGTTATTAAGATAATGTTATCATAATATTAACTCCAGGCTAATATTACTAGTTCATAATCTGAGTAATCATTTTTATTTAATTTATTTTATTCATAGGACTCATATTATTATTATTACAGGGCTATTTTTGAACTATTTATAATAGCCCAAGTCATAACTAAATCAAAAGGAAAATTTCATATTCAAGGATAAGGGTTCAGGAGATTCAGATATTATTAACTATAATTCAAACCGGATTAAGGGAGGATAAGGATAAAAGAAAAGCATGAATGAGGAGGCTTAGGAAGACAGGGCTGGGATCCAGCAATTACTAATCTTCCAGCCGTCATCCATATTAAGATTAACAGGCCTTTTTTCGATTTCAAGGGCCTCTCTAAAATTCCAATGGTGAAACTGCGCAACTTTTGCAATGACACGAGCCTCTTCAACACAAACATGATGCTTCGTCTTCTCGGCATGCTCTGCAAGGGCCGAGGACTTGGCCCTTCCATGCCTTAAGTCAGCCGAATGTTCATTAATCCTTTGATTAATAGAGCGACCAGTCTCACCAATGTATGGTGTCCCACAAGAACAAGGAATGACATAGACGCCCTTCATGTCTTTAGGGTCGATAGGATCTTTTACAGATCTCAGGGAGCCACGAATGGTATTGAGAGGTCTAAAGGTTGCGGGGACATTGTGCTTCTTCAGAATCCTGGCAATCTTATCAGTGCTTCTTTGGATGTAAGGAAGGTGAACCCCCATGACACGATCTTTAGGATCTTTTTGGATTGAAGGCTCCTTACAAGCCCTGAGGAAGGCTTTCTGACCCAGGTTCCTACTGTAACCATTTTTAACAAAGATATCTAGGAGATGAGCCTTCTCCTTTTCCAAGCTCTTTTCATCAGATTTTCTCATAGCTCGGGTAGCGAGCGTGCTAAGAACGCCCAACTTCTGAGCTGGGAAATGATGGGAGCTAGCATGCAGATATTGATCAGTATGAGTTTTATTTCGAACAAGATTACAAAATCATTGAAACACCGTGCGAACTCGACTTGTTCGAATCACGCTATTGGTTTCAAGATAATTTCCTTGACCAATATGACGAGATACACCTTTGGAAATCTAGGCTCCCTCTGTTTGTTGTTCCCCAATCCTATCATTTTCCAGAGTTCTTCCTAAGATGCCAAGCCGCTTACCTTGCAAGCAAGAGGGAAATTATCTCCCCAAATGGTGAAATTATCTTCACCATCACATTTGACAACATTAATCAAATTCCGTAGGTTCGCCACTATGATTCCCTCTCCCCTTTCTCCATTGAAGCTCTCAGATAAATTTACCAGAAGTTAACTTCCCCCAGAGAGCTACCATCTTTGAAATCTTCCTCCCTAAAGACTCTCAACTCCCTAAGAAAAATCCCCCATATTCCTCTTCTATGTTCCCTCAAAGGACAAGACATATTATTTCTATTTTGTCTTCCATTCTTGGTTACTATTCAGATGAGTGCGTAGATAAGCCTATTCTAGGCTTTCTGTCCACCCTTTCTTCAGAAGAAGGACCATCAGTCACCTTTGACTATGGTCACTTCTTATCAAACATAATTCATGAACAATTCCTTCAGTTTTTAACTGAAGGAATGTTCAGATATTCATCCATCCTTATGAATATGTTTATATTTTTACAAACATATAAGTTTCCATTCTCAGTGCAAAAATTGGATCGGCAAGGAGAGCCATAGTCAGTTTTTTCTTGACTTCCTTAGTCAGAAAACAATCACAGGAATAAAACTTTTGAGAGTTCATAGACCAATTTAATGTGCAGTCTCAACTCAAATTGGAAAAAATCTCCTCACTTGCTAAAGATACTAGAATCAAATACTTGGAGGAAATGTTGGTCAAAGTCGGCCTTGGTCCAGACAATTCCAAATCTACAGAAGAAATAATCAGAAAGAATAATATGGATATTGTAGCATTAAAGAATCAATTGAAGCTGCCAGCAACAAAATATCCCAGGTCAAGGAACTTGGAGAGACAGAGCTACAAAAGGAAGAGATGCTAAAGCTTCTAGTAGAACAAGGTGCCCATATTAAAGAAATGGAAGCAGAAATGGACAAGCTAATAAATGAAAAGGAAAGAATTCACAACTTGCAGTTGGTCCTCTTGATGCAGTTCTTATTACATATCTGCTACAGACAGGTGTCCCTACAACAACCACTATAGCAGGACCGTCATCCTCAATAGTGCTTCCCACATCAGTTGTGGATGACTCAGTAAAGTTAGCTCAATCTATGGAAAATATGTCAATACAAGAAGAAGAGATAAAGAAACTGAAGTTGGAGATAAAGGTTTTACAGGAGCAGAGTTTAAGGTTTGAGAATGCTTACTTCACAAAAACATACAAGGCCCAGACATTGTCCCAAAGATTGCAGAAAATGGAAAAATATTGTGCCATGGGAAATACATTGGCACAGGTGAAGGAAAATATCTGGAAAAGGATTAATGAAGACATGGGATAAATTTGGCCTTCAATCCAAATCATTTTTGAACAACGGGAGCTTTTTGAAAGGTTGAATGAAGCCATTGAGCATGTTAGAAAGCAGCTAGGAGATAAACCAAACGAAGCTACTGAACTTATCAAATTTATAAACTCCAAGAATAGTCAAGAACTAGAAGAACTAGAAATTGAAGACAAGACTGAAACAATTCTGGAAGTCAGGAAAGTGTTGACTAAAAGGAACCTGATGAGACAACTTGAAGAGAAGGGTCAAAACATTAACATAGGTATACATATATTCTTTCCCAATCTGGAGTCTCTCTACAAGAAAGAGCTTCCAAACATGTTAGTGATTAATGACAAGCTTAGCACGTGGCCATATTATAGTGAATATATTATGAACAAGGCGAGAGATAGCTCAAAAGTTACAGCCCAAAGACTCAACATGACAGGAAAGGTGTTCATGGAAGCACTATCATATGATCTTTACATCTAGTATGCAATTTCAAACTTGTTCATCACTCGTCCGACATTTTCCAGGTACACTGAAGTTGACGAAGTATATAGGAAGTTAATGAAGATGAATATCCCAAGCGAACAACGTTGGGATAAACTTTGTTAATTACTATAGTAAAAGGTAATTCCAGTAGCACAGCTCAGTGTTACAACACATCCCATTTTTCAGTGCCACACAACGAGTTGTTCCTTCATTTCAGTGCCACCACTTCAAAAAATTCGATTTTCCTCATTTCATTGTAAGAAGTTAGCTTAATTAAGTCCTATTATTTTGTAGATACATCGTCGTCATCTTGATAGGATATATTTTGTAAATTAGTTATAAATACTTTAATTGTTTGAAGTAGTACATGTTGGTTTTTGTATGAAGAAACACTATTGTATATCTTTTTATGAAGCATCGTAGATTTTCTAAAGTAATACAAAATCTCTTTCACAAGATTCATGTGTCAAGTTGTTGGTGAAGTACATCTATCTGTTTTATGTGTTGATATCTCTCTGTTTATAGCACATGATTGTTTTCTAAATTTGAATTATTAAATAGATAGATAAAGGGAAAATTTTGTTTAAATCTACACTCTGTACATGGCTACAAATAATTTCTATGTTTTCTTCTAATCTTTGAATATAGAATTTAGGTAAAAATGCTCTACATTTTAAAGTGAACCTTATTCTATTCTTCTTCTCCATTTCACAGACTTTAAAGAATCCAGTCGGTTTGGCTACCTTGCCTTGTGAGATCTATCTATAGATACTCTAGTTAATTTGTATTTTATGTAAGAGATTCCATAGCCCAATGGAAATCTAAATTATCAACCAACTATTCAAATACAGATCAAACCCCAAACTTAATAACTAGTCTAATATTCAATGTTAAATCTCACAGAGAGAGCCCTCTTTGAAGCTGGCATGGCTAGATCCCAGCTTCCAAAGTTGGTTTGTGGTTAACTTGGTAATTTTCTTCTGCAACCTCATAAAATTACTGAGTGCTAACAAAAACAATAGGAACTAGCTTTAAATTAGTTTTTGAAGAAGAGGCATTATTTACATGTCCATCAATTAGATCTTATATTTGAATGAAATCTATCAATTATATTACTACTAGATTTCGTTCCACACAAAAGGCATTGACGAGACAATTACTTGTTCATGTAATTGGCTTCTAGAATGGACTACTTGTACAACTTGATGTTTGAAAATGAAGAATCTGACAATAATTGAATCTCGTGCTCCACTTTGCTCTTGGGTAGTATCACTTTAGGCTCTTGGAACATCACTCCCCTGTGTGTCTATAACAACTCTTCTAGTTATTGTTTATGTTACTTAGTGTATCCCTTCACGGATTCCAGTGCTCTCATTGACTCTTCTACTAAATTATTTTATGTTAAGAATAATAAAACATACTTCTTGCTAGAACTAATCAATTTATCAACTTCATTTGCACTTACTAATGAAATATTTGACTTTCCCTTGTGCTATTGATGATAAAGGATTTTCCTTCCTTGATGAGGTAGTACTAGTAGGATATTTACATGAAGATTTCATCCCACATGTATATGTAGTGACTCCCAAGCACAACTTCGTATACACCAAGTGGAACTAAATCAAATTCTATTTTAACAATAGAATCAACCTAATAGAAAATTTAATTTTACATTATTTAGTTACCTTTATCTATACCTCCTTGTTGACCCATCCTAATCAATATGTGCCAAGATGGCCATCAAACTCCAATTCAGGTTTGTGGACTAGATCCACTACTATGATATTTTCCTGTGACCCAAATTCAAGCAAAGCATTAATGTTTGTCTTATCAACCTACATCCTTATGTGCAAGAGTTTGGTCATCTCCTTTTCTTCCTATTGATGAAGGATATTGAGATTCATGTCCTTTTGTATGGAGGTGTAGATAATAATTTTTTCCATGTTAGGTCTTATTTCCACATAATTAATCGAATTTGTGGCGATAATATTATTTTTCTTCTCGTCCTTCTTCCCTTTCTTCGAGTTGAGCTCTAAATGTAATTTCTATCACTTCTACTCTATGTGACCATTAATGTTGTTGTGGCTGCATTGATTGCTAGGATCTTTGCATTGGTGTGTTGTGGCTATTGTCCCCTTGTCCTTTTACCCGTTCTTCTTCTTCTTCCCCTTCTTGGAATATTCTTGAAGTTCTTTCTGCTCTGAACCATTGAACTACGTTTTCTTTTAGCCTATGCTTTCTAGGTACTATGTTTTCACATAAGCCACATCCACCTTCTCTATTTGAATAACATTACTTTCTTTCTCATATGGCTGTGTAGACCCTCCAAATACTCAAGGAGTACATATGGATTCTTGGGAGAGACACCTAACATTATTACCATGATACTAAGTTCTATGGTGTACTTGTGTACATGTTACCCCCGTCTTTTCTTAAAGCAATGCCAGCAAATCCACTAATGCTCTACATACCTTATAGGGTATAATTAGGACTTTATGAGGATTTTAAAATCCTCCCACTTAGTTATTGGAGGATCTCCCTCCAACCCAAGGGTTTCCATGTGGATTTCTCAATAGGTTAGGTAATGGCCCTCAAATTTCAAATGAGAAAATAAAATTGAACATTAAAGCAAACCTCTACTTGCTACAACCGGTGATTTAATTTCAAAGCATCAATCTCACCTTCATATGGCTTGATGTCCACCATTTATTCCATATTGAAGATGGAATATGAATTGTAGATGGTGCTAAAATTTGGCTGCTCTTTTTAAGGTTCTTTCTTAGACCTTCTCTAGTTCTTCTTGTTCCCCTAATTTTCGCTATGATCTAACCTCTGATTTGGGACCTATGTCTTCTCCGATTCCAAAATTATTTTCCAAATATGCCATAAATAGGTTCATTATATGACTAATATCTATGACATGCACTTCCAGCCTTAATAATGTCCCCTCTACCAAATCTTGAGGGTTATCTTAAATTGATTTATTGGTCATGGCTAGGTTTTTATGTCTTCCTACTCTAACCATTTTCTAGATTCCCTGCAACTTCCCAGAAATACCTAAACAAACTTTCTCAAATACCAATATGATCTAGAAACTTTCATGGATATTCCACTAGATAGTTCATCATAATAAATCTATTAAAATAAACCAAAACCTATACTATGAATGGTTATTTCCTTTAAATTCTATATTTGTTGTTGTTGCCTTTATTGTTTATGCGTACAAGAGATAAAATGAAAAAAATAGAGAATAGGTGAATATAATCACTCAAAAACCACAATGAACACCAATATATGCTCTAAGAAACCCTCAAAAGGAGGAAACAAAATTGGATGGTGACACTATTATGCTCACTTTTGTCTAGAATGGAAATGATCCAAATACAAAGGAGAATACACTCTCTATGGAGTTTCCCAATACCTATGGCCCATGGGCTACTAAATAACACAAACCTTCTCACTTTCTCTCTATCTACACACAACTACTCTGCTCTATTATGGAATAAAATGTAAGCAAATAGAATGAAACCCCTTTTCCTCCTAGTGGTCTGGCTATAAAATAGTTCAATAGCCAACTAGGGGTTAGATTTGACCCATTCAACCCTCAATATGAGTTACAATTTGATCCTTCTAGAATATTATTCATATTCCCCACATGACTATCCTCATTTCTGTCAGTAACTATGGCTAACATTGCATCCTCTTGAATTATGGTGGTCAATCACAATGGATCAAATTCCGGGAGGTACAATTCGAATACGACCTCTGATTGAGGTGATTATTATGCCATTGGAAAGGTATTGGTGTGTAGATTACGGGATCTAAGTCCATAGTAAGTTTGAACCATAAAAATGGGTCATTTAAGGCCTTAAAATGATTCTTGAAGTTTTTCACCCCTAATTTTCCAAATTGAGACCACTGATAAAATTGACCCTATAGCCTGATTCATCCAATTTTTCCACTCTAGAAGCATTGAGATTGATGAAATATCAATGGAAGATAAAATATATTTTAAAATTTATTGGTTGTTTGTTGAAATAATTGTAGGGTATAATCCATGGAGCATGTAAGCCACAAATTACTTACATATAATGGAAGAGGAAAGAAATGAAAGGAAGTGGAAGACTAACAAGGAATCTATTATGAATATAAATAATTAAAGAATAAAAGCTAATAATAGTAATAATAATAATTGAAAAGTCATTATATGAAAACACATAACTCCTTTAAAGGGAAACCCACTTAGCTTATTTATACGGGGCCCATGCATATAATTTATCATCTCACTCATATTCATTTTTATAAAAATATTATATTTTATTTAGAACTTAAATATTATTGTGCACTATATAGTATCAAAATTTGTGATTCTCGTAATCTATGGTATTTTCCCATAGTATTTGTAAGGTGGGATAAAAACAAAAATGAATAAATATAAATCCTTATTTACAAGACGATAAGTATTTTAAGTATTCACACAAAATGAATAATGTGAAAAGTGGATAAAGTGAATAAGTTCTATATCCGCACTCCACCCATCCAACTTGTATATATATCAAAGCCAAAATTTACGAATTGCGATGGATGGATACAGAGACCATAATTTACATTCTTGATGAAATAAGGAACATTACATGTGAGATACACATTGAGGAAAAAGAGGATGGCCAAAGTGAAATTAGTGAGTGCCTCTACTATGGAGAAAGTGAATATGAAGATAAAGAACAAGTTGAAGATAAATATGAAGATTCCAATTTCAATTCTAAATCCAATTGGAAATGTGAAGGAGAATATGAAGAATCTGAATCCAATTGAGAATATAAATATGATGATCACAATGTAGAAGATCATAATATCGAAGATCAAGATGAAGCTAGAGAAGAAGAGTTTGATGAGAATGATAACAACCAAAATGAAGATGAAGATGCAACAAATAAGATGAATATAAACAAGATGTCAATAATGATGGTGAATAAGAAAATGATGTAGAATATTATAGTGTTGAAAATAATGATGTTGCACAAAAATAATGTGAAAATTATTTTTATGATGTAAAAGATGAAATGATAGAATATTATAATGGTGAAAATAAAGGTAAAAATGAAAATGAAGTTGCAAAAAAATGAAATCAATCAAAGCATGGAAAAGATGAGAATAGAGATGAGAGGATAAATCTAAGACCAAATAGCTCTCAAAATAGAGAAACTTGAGAAATATCTCAGGGACAGAGAACCCTTGGCACACAAAAACCCATACTCATCCTTATCATATGCACTTAACCATGATTCACATTACCATGAAGAAATAATAATTCACATTCCCAAGAGGAACAACAGAAATGAGAGTGCTAATGATATTCTAACTCTTGTTTTTTCCAAGTTACATACTATTACTCTTAATATCTCTCACGAAATGTAACACCTCCCACCCTGTTAAATCATCTCAGGTTGTGGGAGTGCTACTCATTTGATCTGACCTCCAATTTTTGTTACGAAGATGGGGCTACAACAACCTATTTACCTCGAAGTGTTCAAATTCTAAAACTAATTACACCATCTCATTCAACTCGTTGGGAGCTTTCCGATGATATCAACTTTATCTCGATCCAAGTCTTGAGTAGAAAGTTATACCCCTCAGAATTTTGATCCAATGACAAGCAATGTCATTAAGGAAAATATATGTGGCACCCATGTGGCCACGCTTGACCCATGTGGTGCCATACCACCACCATGTGGGTTTCCACATCGCATAACTTCCATACCAGTACCAACAAATGTTGTTAATCCCCCGATATCGTGGCTCACGGTGCTACCTTTCCCCAAGCTAGTATCCTTGGGTACCACTTCTCCCCATTCTAATATCTCCCCAAGCCAATATTTCCCCAGGGTGGTAGTTGTTATTCAGGCCTCACTCGATGAGGCTTTGAAATTCTCAAAAAGTTCCCTAATTTTCCGATTCAATGGTTTTTGGCCGCGGCTGACAGCTCTCCACAACTGGATCTCGGAGGTATGGGAGCCTCTAATTCCTGATGCAATTAATATCTACCCCTATGTTAGGGTTTTCTTTATAGTAGATTTTGAAATCCCTAAAAGCAAACAATGTATTCTAGATTCCGACCCTTGGTTTTGAGAAACATCAGGCATATTCATGAGGCGATGGAACCCATCATTCGATCCCTCAACAACAGTCATAACCTCAACATCAGTTTGGGTGAGATTGCCAAACCTACCCTTGCATCTCTGGAATTTCTCTTCCCTAGAAGCCATTGGAAATGCAATTGGGAAATTTTACTGCAGGTGCCCAGAAACAGAGGAATATGCCAGAACCGCCTATGCACGCATCTGCGTGGAAATGGACTTCAACGCTGGATTCCCAGTTGAAATACACCTAATAAGTAAAGATTATGTGTGGAACCAGAAACTCGATTACGAAAGTGTCCTCTTCAGATGTCGATCCTACTTTGAGATAGGCCACCTAACCAAAAATTTCCCAAAAGCCTCCCAAAAAAATTCTGCTAGAAAAAATCACCACAGATCTACATGGGGGGAAGAAGCATAAAAAGAACACTACACTCTCATCAAATAAAAATACTCTCGAGAAAACTTTGAATTACAAGAAATCGGGCAAGAAAGAAACAACTCTCAAGACAAGCAGGGGGAAGCCCCGCCCAACAATAAAAAAGTGAACTCGACAACCCCTCAAGGATCAATAGTTATGAGGTTTCGAATACCGTGCAAAATAAATATTCATTTAACAACAAAGCAGATCTCCTATACCAAACTTATTCTTCGACTATCTTGAAAAGGACGAACACAATAGATCGTCAAGCTAAGACACTGTAGAAATTTTGAATAATTTAACACATATTCAACAGAGATTATCCTGATCATGTACTATTGCAGAAAACATACACAATACATAAGCTCCTCTACGTTGATCATCAATATAGCAGCATCAATACAATAAAACATCAAGAGCATTCACACATTAACACAGTATGTATCCCGGGGAAAGCATCTCGCTAAAAACCCCAACTATCTGTATATTAATGATTGAGTCATGTAACATTACACAGAATAATACTTCTCACAAGTATCTCCACCTCTGTTACACATAATACAGCTCAGATCTGAATCAATCACTGGCTCAAATCTCCTCCGCTGCTTGCCTGCCTGCACTGCTCAATACCTGCATGAGAATGAATGATAATTCCAAGGCAACCACGTATTTCCTTGGAAAAATCACGTGAGCACAAGCTACAATGTGGGAAAATACGTGGGCAAACTCATTGGCATACTCAATCCCTTGATTGTGCAAGATCTGATGCACAACTATAGTCACAACTGATAGCAATCTGATTCTCTAACACCTGTCCCTGCTGAACTGAACATGCACTGACATTCAACTGAGTTAAATGATGTATTCATTAGTTGTATTATGAGTTAATAACTTGTGAATTAATTAATAACTAATTCACCCAACTCATCTCTAGTCTATTTGCCAGTTAGACTAAATACAACCAGTTTAACAAAGCTAAACTGAACACAACTCCATCAACTGCACCTCCAGTCCACTAAACTCAACTCACTTGAGTTCTAACTGAAGTCCTGCATGCAAATATTAGTCATCCCATAGGTAACCACGTATTTCCTTCTGGCATCTGCATGTACCACATCCGTAGCTCATCCTGAAGTGCTCCAAGAGAATAAGACAAAGTTTATAGTCTAAATATTATTATGAGCTAATAATATTTGACTGTTCTATATTTAGACTGAGCAGTCACTCCGCTGTGGTCTAAAAATAGAAGTCCATCTATTTTTCCCAACTTGATCAATCATCCATAAACAGCAACCTGCAACTCATAGACATGATCCATATGTCTAAAAATAGACATAGTCTAAAAATAGACTTGCGCCAAAAATAGCCTGCGGGCCCACTTAGTGAAGGCGACTCCTTTCCACTAATCTCCATCATCTTGTTGCATTCTCAACAAGCATTTCTTGTTGCACACTTTTCAACGTATTTCACCATTTCCATGCACTGAACCTTGTTCTTCTAGATTTCTCTCTTCTGCTTTCTCCAGCCTTGAAAGCAACTGCCCGACATTCTCTACCATTGTATAGAAGGTTTTGTGGAAATTGCACTCCTCTTCATGGCGAGTATCTTCATCTACCATGTTTCTCCTTCAATGTGCATGCCCTGCTTCGAGATCGAAAGACTTTAGTTTCCCTTTACCTCTTCAGAGCTTGTTTCTTGTTAGCATACAAACATGCAATTCACATCTAAAAAGACCCGCTCTAATAACACTTGATCCAAAATCTTTTTCTTATAGATGTGTTAAAGAATTACATGCATAAATTGTAGCTTAACATAGAAAAATTAATGTGCACATGAGAGAAGAGGAGAAACACATAAAGCATGAAAGAAGACAATAAGACTTGATAACAGAGTTCATCTAAATTGGACTACGTCTCCAGGACTTGCTTGATCAATGGGGAGGCCTTCATTCATTAAGTGGCATGAAAACGAAGATTACAAGCTTCAGTTACAAAAACGAGTTTTACACCTCCATACTAAAAAATGGCCGAAAAATGAAGAACTCTAATGGAGAAATGGATAGCACATTGCATTCTTGGCATCGAGAAGTGCTGAAACCATATAAAATTTGTCAAATTCTAACAAAGTGAAAATTCGGCCCTCTTGCAAAATTCTGCGTCAAATTGCGTGCACTACCTCCTCTTCCTGGGTGCACTGACAAACTGTGTTTAAGTATAAAATAGGTGGCAGATTCTTCAAGGGAACTGTTGTAGTGAAGTTGGTGGAAAGTCCAGTTAATATGGACGAGGTTGGGTGGTCAAACCCCACCTCCTCCTTTTTGCATAGCAAAATCTTTTTTAATACATTACAAACAATTTTTTTTTAATTAAAGTTTTTGGTTGGGTCAAGCCCACCTTGGGGAGCCCGCCCACCATACGTACCCCCCGCCAACATTTTTAATAAGCTACATGTTGGGCATGGTTGGGTCCATGCCCCAAGGGCCGGCCCACCACCCACTATATTCAATACCATGGTTTTTGAGCCCCGTTCCGTGGGATTCGTGATGTGGGGTGGCGGGGTAATGACCACCCAGCCCGGTTTGTTTACACAGTTCTGTGGGAGGGGCCAGGGGTCGTGGCCCACCCCTCCACCAATTTTTATGTGGTGAAGATAAGGGGTGGCGGGGTTGGCGGCCTGCCACACTTTTTTTTATATTTTCTTTTGTTATATAAAAACAAACCATGCATATTTGGAAATTCAGTTTTGGACCAAAGGAGTCTTTTTAACGAGGAAACAATTTTTCCCGGAATCTGGCTGGAGTTGGCCGGATTCCTTCTACTGGAAAAAGTCCAAATTGTGCCTTCATTAATCCTACCCAGTCATCAAAAATTCAACCCAACTTTGACTACCTCTATCTTCTTCATCCGGACTCTAATTGGAGTGTCGTTCACACCGTTGGAATCAGGGCAATGAGCACTTTGATTTGATGTCAAGTTCATCGCCTCTTTGCCACTTTTAATTTTGAGATTTTTCTATGCCACTGGTGTCTGGAGATCCTCCTAGATCAGAGAGAGGTATTTGCACAATTTCTGAGAGTAACTGGGCTAGATGTCCTAGAGGGATGCATAGTTTCTAGGAGGAGAAGGTGACTGTTGCCTAGAATTGCACAATTTATCAGCTAAGCTGCAATGCTGGGCCAGATTATGCAATTTTCCCAAGGAAGACTATCTGATTGAATTGTGCAATTTATGAGCCTAGCAAGCTACCCAACAGATTTGCCCAATTTCTTGGCTGAGCTTGTAAGATGTAGCATTTGACATGCTCTTGATCAGTCGGCACACATTCCAAGACAAGCCAACATAGTTGTTTCGATTAGGGATGAGGGGTATATTGGTGCACAAGCTTTATGGTCATCATACTTTTATTTTCATCTCTGGTGTTGCTCCATTTCCAGTAGGCCTATGTAGTACCCCAGAGGATTCAGGCAAGAACAGAAGCATCACTCCGTTGCTAGTGAGCCTGGTTAGTACCCTGGAAAATTTACTTGCATCACCTCTCTTCGCAGGAAGACTTTCTTTTCTTTCGCCTTATTCTTTTTTCATTTGTTTGAAAAAATTTCACATTTTCATTTTTTCATTTTTCATTTTTGGTAATTGTGCATAGAACTTATTCATTTCAGAGGTAAAAGAGGGATTTCGACTTATCGAGAGCAGAAGAGGTTGTTCCTTCAGAGAATTTGTTTTGTATATACCTATGACATGCTTGTTAATGTTTTCCCCCTCACCTTACTTTACTTAGCTGAGCTAACAAGGATTAACCCAAAACAACCAATTAGAGTAGCTGATACTAGTTAGTTCTCAAGTGTTGTGTTTTCACCAAGCTTCACTGTGAACATCACATATTTTCCATCGACATATCATGGACTAAAGATAACAAATTCTTCATATAGAGGCAAGATGACAGGTAACCAAGTATTAATAACTACACAAGTCCTCTTACACTTTACCTAGCTTGTTTCAAGAGTTGCACACGATTTCATGTGAAACTAACCTATGAACATAAACAAGCAAACAAATGACAAAGAAAAGCAAAAGAAGAAGCAAATGTGTAATAAAAGTGAGTAAGAAAACAAGTAGGAAAACAAACAAACATGAAAATTAAGAAGCAAACATGCATGCAAGAAAACAAACCAAAAACAAACACAACTCCTACTCCTAAGCTAATGGTGCATGGGTCTTCCTATGTAAAGTGATACTTCCAATGCAACCATTGGTGCATTGGTCGACCCATGTTGGTGAAGGCTTGGTTCACGAACAGCACAACAGTGTGAACCAGCAAACATGAAAGATATAACAACGAAGACAGACACACTCCAAGCTTAAGTGCGTCCATAGAAAAGACGTGAGTGAAAGCGCATGACATGTACTTTGTGGACTTCCCATGGTGTTGTGCTATTTTGTGTGTAGCTGTTAATCATACGCACACTCTTGACTATGATATGCAAGCAAACGTGAGAAATTTAGACCAATTACGTTGCTCAAGTGTGCTTGCTTTGTAAGATTCCTCCAATGCATGAGCGATGGGATTGTGTAGTTTGAGTGAAGCATAATCTATGTGTGAGATTAATCTTCAATGCATACCAATGAGTGATGAGGAGCCTTGTGTGTTTCAACAATTTCCTGATCGAAAGTGAAACCAAACTCAGGACAGCGAGGGCCTGACATAATCATCAGCTTGGGCTGAAGTGCCTCGATGGTCTGCAGGGTTTTGACTTCATCGATAGATAGATCATCGTAGACCAATGTCTTCGAGATATTAGCAATGGTTGAATCAAAATTGTGATTAGATGTAGAATTAGAGAGATCATGACAACCAAGATCAGAAAATTCAGGATGTTTGTCGGCATCCTCATGATTTGATGAATCACACATAGGGGTAGATGAGAAGCAAGAATATTCACCCCCTGTGTTTCCAGAAAAAGCAGATGAAAAATCAAGTATATATTCAATGAATGATTTTTCCTCTCCATTGTTAGATGATGGACTGAAATTCGGTGTTTTCTGTGAATGGTCAACAATGGGTGCATCCGTAGATAGATGATATACACATGCAAACTCAGGGATGGAATAATCACCAAAGATTTCAGAGAAGAATGGAGGAGGCTCCAACAGAATGGAGTCATCCTTCACCGAGGGTTGATGCTCAAACTCCTAGTCATACTCCTTATGAAGACAACACAGGTTGGTGGTGCAACACAAACTCCATCGATAGCTTGATCCTCATTAACAACAAGTGCCTAGTCTGGAATGGAAGAACACAAGACAGTGTCCTCTAGAGGATCATCATAATATGAAGACAGAGGTTGAGGTACAAAATACATGTGATAACCCATGGGATTCGCAACCCAATCTGCATGACAATTGAAGGAAGTGATGTTGGGAGGATGTGACAGTTGAATGAATGTGTGTGCCAATTCTCCCACATCACTCTACGGTGGTAGAGTTGTTTGATGAGGGGACGGAAGATAATCACTTGTGATAGTGACTGTTTCCATCTGTGATTGTGCAGCTCCATCACCGAAGTATGCTAAGCAGGGCTTGGGCTTGAAATTTCTTTTAGGATTAACAGATTTGGTCAGACAATACTCAAATCTATCCGTGAGGTACTTGTATTTCATCTGAATTTTCGGAGCTTGAAACTACAACACACAGAAGCAGTCTCAAAATTCCATAGGCGATTCATGTGGGCCTTTATTTTTTGTAACAATTTTTTGTCAATATGTTCTAGATCAAAACGATGGAATGTAGATTCAATGAGATCATAGAACTGCTCAAGTGAGTGCACGTTGCTAGGTAGCAGGCTCCAGCACCACCGTTGTGGGGATTCATGAAGTTTGTATGCAAGAAGCAGGCTAACCTCTTCTTCATAGAACTTGTGTGCATTCTCAAGGAATGCATAGAAGTCTTCTAAGTACTCAATCCAGGCTACTTCGCCTTCACCATCACACGTGACATCGTATAAGAGATCAAAAAACTCCCTTGTGATGTTGAGAGGTTCGGCATGTGGAAAACATCACGGAGGGATGAGTCTGATAGAATCCATGATAGACGTGCAAAGATTCAAAACATGATGAGAGGAAAGAGCTTGTCATATCGCCCTCCTTCTAGCACCAGAAATGTTGACAATGTTGGACCTGCCAACATGTCAGGGGATCTACCCGGTAAGAAGTCCCAAGTAGACCTCATACCATTTCGTGTAGGAGTCCTAGTAGTGGGTCATACGGTATTGCCTTGACCGCGGTTGCGTAGAGAGGCAAGTAAGATTTCCTTGCTTGTAGCAAGGGTGTGACATATGTAGCAAGCCAAGAAAGGTGCATGAATGGTTCTAACACATAGAAAGTGAGTTGAGTTCACCCCTTGGAAACCTATGAAAGTATGCGGCTAAGAAGGGAACACACGAGCAAAGATGCATCACAAACTGGAAAGCAAGTAAGCTGAGAATCCAAAGTGTCAGTTAAACCAACATCACATCTTAATAATATTCATACATACTTATATAGAAAGAGTCCATACATGCATGTGTAAGCAAACATATACATATATCGTTAAGAGTAAACAAGATAGCTGAAATACAATAACAACATATGCATGAAACCTGTTGGCTATGTTATATTAAGAGGTGAAAGTTCCAGTCATATAACACAACCATGACCAACCACTAGTCCTGATAGTAGAATGTTACAGTCACTATCGCCTACTCCTCTAAAGAGATGTACTAGCTCTGCACTGTGGAGAAACTAGGGCTCATTACAATACTCTCTAATATTTCTCTAAGATACTACTATTGGAATCTTGTTTGACCAAAAGTTTGTACAATGAATTATGAGGGACTATATAGAAAATGGTGGGGTCACTCTTGAAATTCCCCTTTGTGACCATTCATCTACCCTCATGACTCTTGAACTACTCTATGATGGTTACATTCAGTTATCGACACTTGAGCTTCCACTTGACAAGATGTTACATACAATCTGCACATGTACCCATGTGAGACAAAATAGGCTTGAGAAAGCCATGCAAGACATCACTAAGACTTAGACAGCTATGGGAAGACCAACTCTTCGAGATCCTCATGATGGTAAATGGTGGCGAACTGATGCCTAGCTTGGTCATCCATGATGGTGTATGTGCGCTCAGTGGTGACATCCTATTGAAAGAGAACTCTTGCTTTCATTGCATCCGGGTACACTAATATGTCTCCTTTGTCTGATTCGTCTGATAACATGTGCATCATATTCTTGAGTGCAGTTGGACCAACAACATACTAATTCATAGTGCTTATGTTGGTAACCATGTGCATCAACTTGCTGAAATACATGTTTAGCTCCAATTGGACTTGCTTCTTGTCTTCTCCTTAGTAAGTGTCCCAAAAGGGTGGGATCACATGCGTGCTCATAATGACATCCATGCTCATGAACACCCTTGCATGTGATCGATGGAACTGGTCACCCTGTCTGCTCCATGTCAGCTGCCGGATGGGTCCATAACCTGTATGGGCACAGTTTCATCAATATGTGCATGTTGTGCCTCCTACTGTGCCTATTCCTGCTGCAACTCCTTCTATTGTCTATGCAACTTCTATTATTCCTTGAGTTGCCACTTCAGCACCTACAACTCCTTCTCTGTCTCTCTCTCTACCTTCGCCTGATCCTCTTGTCGCATTGTCACCTCATAGCCTCAATCTCCAAAGTTTCTTTCATCACAAATGGATCTCCTTGAACTTGTAACTTTGCTCCACCTCTGCGCTATCAACAACCTTGCTCTTGCATTTGTCACATGTAATTGTGCTACCCTCTACTGATGGTGCTACTCATTGTCATGCCACTATCATTTCATCTTGATATCGTTGTCCATGAACAACTTGATATCTTCATAGATAGGCAAGTTCATAGACACTTGATCGACTCCATCACCAGTTGCGATCTCAACAGTGTCTTTGACTCTGCTATCTTGGAAACCATTGTACCTATGACATTGAGAGGCAAACATATACTTGCGATACCTGGAGACATAGAAAAACTCATGGAAAGAAATCTGTCAATTGAAAACCAAAATAAGCTAAAGGATTGACATGCAACATACCTGTGTGACTGTCTGTGAAGATTTCACAATTTTCACCAAGATGCTGGGAGACTGACTTCCAAAACTGCGCAAGGCATAGTCTGGGTTGTTGGGAGGCTACCTGATTGCTTGGACTACGCAATACACAATCCAACTTGGCCTGCTAAGGACTCAAACTATGCAATGCCCACTTTCAATTAGTAGTGACATGCAAACTGGCAAATTGAATTGCGTAGTTTCTAGGGTGAGCAGGGCACTACCTCCCAGAATTGCACAATGGAAGCATGGAGGTTAGTGTTGGGCCAAACTTGTTCAATTTCTAGAAGGAAGACAGAGCCTTCACTTCCAGAAATGTGCAATGTTATGCAGGCAAGTGAAGGTTCGAGCTAAGGCAACCCAAACCTGACGACAGGTGACTGAAAACATGAGAAGTTTGAATGCATGGTGAAACTAAGTGTAAACAAGAGTGAATGGTCATGCATGAAAAAAAAAAGTGTAGGATTCAAAAAATGGGAAAACATGCATGTGTGTGAAACGGGTCACCATAATGGTGACCGTCAGTGCAAAAACAGTGTCATTCATGTGACAACAGTGAGATGCGAACGAAAACTGAAACAATGATTCTACAGGATAACATACATCAAAATGACAACAAGAGCTCATTGAAATCAAGTAAACAACACTCACACAAAGAGAAACAAAAAAGCGACAGAAATGTAGCGCAAGACATGAAAAGAACACTTACCCTAAAACAGCTAAGCTAAATGTGCCGAATAATCCTTGATGCAATGTGGGATGTCAAAGCTGCAAGGTTGATGTGAGGAATGAGCTCTGCAGCATCTGGTTCATGAGTTCTAATAACATCGAGGTTATGACATGCATGCCACAAGTCTAGGAAAAAGCGACACTTTGCGGGAGGCCTCTAAAATGAGCTTTTCATGTAATCTATAGCTACTAAAAATAGATCCCTAGATCTAGGGATGCCTTTTGCTATTTTGGGAAGAGCAGTCCATGTATACAAATCTGTTTTGCTCAGTCCTGGAGGGAACCAATCAATTTGAAGGCACAAAAAACAACCTTCTTGAATGAGAGAGGGATTTTCTCAATTTCTGAGAGGAACTGGGTTGGCTATCCCAGAGGGATTACACAATTTCTAGGAGGAGCAGGTGATTGCTGCCCAAAATTGTGCGATTTCTAGGTTGATCTACAGTGGTGGGCCATATTGCGCAATTTTCCAAAGGAAGATTATATGATTGCATTACGCAATTTATGAACCCTGCAGATTTTCATAATTTCTTGGTTGAGTTGTAGTGTTGGGCAAGATTTCATAGTTTTTCCAAGGAAGCCTATCTAAATGTTCTGCGTAATTTTGGAACTCAGTTGTCTTTCCAACAGATTTGTACAATTTCTGGAGGGAAGGTTGGTTCCCCTGCAGAATTGCACAATTTTCTAGGGGAGTGTCTCAGCCAACAAATAGTCTAAGTCTGGTATTCTAGCCTGTGGGAGGTTTCCAAACAAGCTGACATGCACAGGCTGGCAGGCCACTTAAACTTACCTGAAACCTATGTACTTGACAATGAAATACATGCTGCTAAGGATGGATGGTAGGGAGGCTCTGAAACAAAGCTAAGTCAAAATTTTGGAGGGTGGTTGTAGCTGCTACAACATGGCCTCACAACGAGAAGGGTGAATGGGTCTAAAATTTTGACAGATAGGAGTGGCATCGGGCCATGGGCTGATATGGTGTTCAAAAATGGCAGGATAGAGTATGGGCATCTCTTAGTAAGACTAGGAAGAAACATCATGGAATTCTTTGAAGAGCTTGGTGTAAGCCTCAATTTCTTCAGGGGTGCACTGTGCCCCCAAGGTAATGTTTTCTTCAATCCCTAGTTTATCGAAAATGTTGATTTTGATAGTACGAGAGATGTTGGCCATATTCCCTTCTTCAAAAGCGTATGGTGTAGGGATGGGATTTCTAAACCAGTCGACTTCACCATGAATGAAGTCTTTAGATTCCACAACATATTGATCATTAGATTGCTGCAACAACAAGTATGCATGATGGTGCATATCATCCCAAGGGTAATTAGGGGTAGACATAGCTTCCATGATGTCCTCATCAGAATGGAAGATGGGCAGATGGGATGATATTGACTACATGATGCGGTGGGAGTACCTGGTGCATCATCTTGAGAAAGAAGGTTCACATATCTATAATCTAAAATGGTAGATGATAAGCTCAGACAAACCTTTTCTTTTAAGGAGTCTGAAAAGGAACAAAAGTGACTACTCTGGAAATCTAGACAGAGGTATTACCAAACCAATCACAAAAATGTAGAATACCTTTTACAGTACGACAGTCAATCTTCCCGAATGTTGTGTTCAGTGCATTGCGATCGATAGGGTGACAGACACGGCTTCCTAAGGATAAAGGATATAGCCTATTGTGGTCCCCCAATATATACTCGACGGTACGTGGGAGCACAAGTCTGTACTGGCACTTGTCGTCTCAAAGAGGAGGAATCACCCAACCTACGATGAAAGTGATAGTTACCAGGCTTTATGACGCTGGAATACGTCTCTAGCCTAGACTTCTAAATTTTGTGCATTAGGTTCCAAAGCATTTTTATGTTCATTGAAATTTATTTTACAGTTGATCTTTCTTAAGAAGTTTTCCTTTAAGGTTCACCGTGTGATGTAGATATACAACTCCTAAATGTGCAATCTAAGATGATAAATAATTTTTTACTCTTCTTTTTGCAATGAAAATCCTAGCTACTAAGGAAAGAGAAGCGAAATTCTTTCAACATAGAGTAGAGGGCACACACTAAAATGCACTGTCCTAAATCAATCTCCACAAGTAGTCTAAATGCAAATGCACATGCATGTATTTGTTTTCTGCTTTCTTAATGTGTGAATGACAAAAAGAATGCTAAGTACAAATCTGAATTATCTTTTCAAAGTGACAGTACTAACAATTTTCTTTTCAAAAGACGAAAGGAAGACAAGGATGACACTTTGCGATTTTGAATTGAAAACTTCTTTCGACACTTGAAATACTATTAATTCAAATCAAATCAAATAGTAGCAGTGTAATCAACTATCAAAAAGAGGAGGATTCTTTTCTTTGACTGAAAATGACACTTGCGACACTTTCAAATCAAAAGACGATAGTTTGATTAAGCTACTGTTTGTAAAGAAGAACTGTAAATGGCGAAAAATACATAGAAACATTCACAATTCTTTGTACAGTGGAGGTTGAATAATGCAAAGGAAGGGAGTTTCAATAGTGGTATATTGATCACAAACAACAAAACTCTTGAATAAAGCTTAAGAGAGTGAAGAAAAACCAAAATCTGGAGGCAAAAATAGTCTTATCTGATCATCGCACCTGTAACACATGGAAACAGGGATGCATCTCACCTACAACACACGAGAGGTCCGATGCATCCAGACTATCAAAAGAAGACAATGCGATGGTCCAGGGATGAGACTTTAACTTGGTTTTGGGTCACAGTTTGCAGCTTAGTTTTGGGATTTAGGCTGAGCTAATGATAGTCAGTAAATACAAAACATAGGGGCTAATCTAATGAGGTCACTTGAGCCACCACCAAGGCACTTAGGATGTTTGCAAGTCAGATGTTTAATTCATAAACTAACCCAAAGATTGACTAAAGCAACGTTTATCTACTTTGTAGTTGCATAGCAAAAGCAGTTCGAAGGCTAGCTGGCATAACTTCAGGCTCTATCTGTAGTTTATAAAGTAAACAAACTAGAAATAAGCAAACACGCTATTCGCTCCCCAGTGGAGTCGCCATTTTATTATCGGGAAAACTAGTGTTCATTTAGAGCTGCTAGTCCCACTAAGATGGGTAGCTATCTTAGAAACAAACAAACTAAAGTCACTTGTGTTTTCCTTTATGAGAAGTAGATGAGAGAGAAGCAAGAGTACCAACCTCAGTCTTTCGCTTGGCTCCTTGCTTGTTTCCTCTCCCCTTTGACAGATCTTTTCCGTTCCTTCCTCGCTTGTCCTGTTTCAAAGAACACCTGTAGAGTCAAAGTAGCATAATACCATTAAAGCATAGAGATCTACAATCATAAACAATATAGGATCAGATATATATTGACCATACAAATGCATATATCAATTCAATATTCAAAGACATACAAGAATATGGAGGAAAACTCAAATAGATTTATTGATAGAAGTGGTAGAAGAGAGGATTACAACCCATTGATCTGACCCAGCTCCATCCTCCCAACATGAAAGCCCTTCTTCACCTCATGAAAAGCTAGATCACCGAACACTATGATTTTCCACAAAGAAACAAACAACACTTCCTTACAAGATGCAAAATTCCAACCTCTGGATCTCTAGGATGAGGGATCCATATATAGATGTTTGCAGGTGGGTGAGTCAGCTTCTAGGTTTTTGATTAGTGTCATTTCTCTGATAGTTCTCAATTCCACTTGGATATTTCATGCTCTCTTACTCATTTCTAGGCGAATTCAGAGAGGCAAGTGTCACAGGAGAAGTTTCTGGAAGATTCCATGATCATCCACCTTGCAAACTGTCTCTGCCATTTGTCTACTCTCACCCATCCCACCCCATAGAAGGGATTTT
>APFE031078676.1:116039-141522 GCA_000404065.3 Pinus taeda | reverse complement strand
AGTTTATTATGGCATGCTAGATTTGGACATTTAAACTATGACAGTCTCTGTTTATTGAAGAAAAATGGTGTGGCTGGTTTGCCTACAAATCCTAGAAAACTTAAGCAATGTGATGCTTGCATTCTAGGAAAGCATAGCAAACAGTCATTTCATGACTCACATTCAAGAGCACATAGGAAGCTTGAACTTATTCATTCAGATTTATGTGGTCCAATGCCTGTTCCTTCTGCAAATGGAAATAAATATATCATGACATTTATTGATGACTACACCAGAATGTGTTGGGTTTATTTATTGAAGAACAAATCTGATGCTTTCCTAACATTCAAGAATTTTTCATAAATGGATTGAAAATGATGCACAATCTCATATTGGGTCTATTCGCACTGATAATGGAAAAGAATATACATCAAATGAATTTGAACAATATCTTCGCCAACATGGGATTAAACATCAAACAACTGTGCCTTATAATCCCCAACAGAATGGTGTAGCTGAAAGAATGAACAGAACAATTTTGAATATGGTACGATCCATGCTTTTTTTCAAAAATGTAAAGATAATGTTTTGGGCTGATGCTGTTCTATGTGCTGCATATATAAAGAATAGATGTCCATCTAGTGCAATAAGAAACAAGACTCCTTATGAATTGTGGTATGGACATGTTCCTTCCGTCAAACATCTCAGGATTTTTGGTTCCACTGTTATGCTTTGATACCAAAGGTACATAGAAACAAACTTGGTGCTAGAAGTCGTAAGTGTATTTTCTTGGGGTATTCAAATACCTCCAAAGCATACCGCCTCTATGATGAAGAAAATAAAAAGTTTGTTATATCTAGAGATGTAATTTTTCTTGAATCATCCAAATCTGACAATGTTGTTGAGCGGCAACTTGATCGCTTGGATAGATTCGCAAAAATGAAATCATTTCAAGAATTTGAAAATCAAATTCCACATCTTGAAGGGGGGATTCCTATACTAGATCAACATGTGGAATCTTCTTCTGAAGAATATTCTTCCCCGACTGAAACTCCAACAACGGATGATGCTTTAAGTGATGTAATTGATAGAATTGGGAGACTCAATCTTGATTCACTCCCAACTCAATCAACAGAGCAGCCTGGACCATCTCAGAAAGGTCCCCCAAAGGGGCTGACAAAGACACTTGAAAGGGTTCATCCTGATGAAATTGGAAAAACAGGAACCAGAAATGCAAACTGACAAAATGGAGGTGATGTAGATGAATTTAATTCACCTGTTGATATGTATGTTTCTTATGATTGTGAATTGAACTTGTCTACAGATTTTGAACCAACTTCCTTTAAATAAGTTGCTTCTCATGATGAATGGAAAGAAGCAATGCAAAAGGAGTATTATGCCCTCATAAAGAACGACACTTGGAAGCTGGTTGATCCTCCATTTGGAACCAAACCAATTGGCTGCAAGTGGGTCTACAAGAACAAGTACAAAGCTGATGGCTCACTTGACAAGCACAAAGCTAGGCTTGTGGCAAAAGGTTTTGCATAGAAGGAAGGGGTCGACTATGAGGAAACTTTTGCCCCACAGCAAATGGGCCACCATCCAGACACTCTTTGCACTAGCAGCTCAGAACGGTTGGAAAGTCCATCAAATGGATGTAAAAACTGCCTTCTTGAATGGAGATCTAAAAGAGAATGTTTTTATTCCCAGCCTGAAGGATTTGCTGTGAAAGGACATGAACATAAAGTATGCAAACTTGTGAAGTCCTTGTATGGCCTCAAACAAGCACCACGAGCCTGTATGAAAAGCTAACTGAGCATCTTCTGAAACTCGACTTCAATCATTTTGATCTTGATGATGCAACTTTATTTGTCAAGAAAGTTGGCAAAATAGTTGTATATCTTGTGGTATATGTAGATGATCTTTTAATGATAGGGAACAATGAAAGTTATATTGCATCCATAAAGAAAGAATTAGGAAAAAGTTTTGAAATGACTGATTGGGCTATGTTCATTACTATCTTGGCATTGAAGTAACCCAACATCCAAAATCCATATTTCTTTCTCAAAAGAAATACATTGGAGATTTGTTAAACAGATTTGGCATGAGTGCAATCCTTTTTCTACTCCAATGGAACAAAACTTAAAGCTCACATCTATTGAAGGAAAGGAATTTGAGGATGCAACAAAGTACAGACAGCTTGTAGGAAGTCTCATCTACCTCACTACGACCAGACCAGGCATTTCATTTGCTGTTGGAATCCTCTCCAGGTTTATGCAAAAGCCTTGTGAGGGACATTGGTCTGCTGCAAAAAGAGTTCTAAGGTACTTGAAGGGAACTCAAGACCTTGGAATCAAGTATACACAGGTGGACGACTTCAGCTTGATTGGATACTCTGATTCAGACTTCGATGGAGACAAAGAAACTGGAGTATCTACTTCAGGATATGCTATGAGTCTTGGATCAGGAGCTGTCTCTTGGAGATCACGCAAACAATCAGTTCCAGCAGATTCCACAACAGAAGCAGAATACGTGGCAGCAGCTGAAGCAACGAAAGAAATTGTGTGGCTCAGAAAAAATCTTGAAGATTTGCAGGTAAAACAAGTACAATCAACTCCACTCATGATTGACAACACCTCTACAATAAAGTTGGCCAAGAACCCAAAGTTCCATGATCGTACAAAGCACATCAATACTAAATATCATTTGATCCGACATCATGTTGAGGCCAAAACAATCCATTTCCGTCATTGTTCCACAAATGAGCAAATTGGAGACATCTTCACCAAAGCGCTTGGAAGAGAAAAGCTTGAAAGATTCAGAACGATGCTTGGACTCACCAACATCCCTTCAGATTAAGGGGGGGAATGTTGACACCTAATCCTCAGTGATTGGGGGAATTGAATGTGAACACTCATCGAGAAGATGAACTGAACAATCACATTCATGTATATAATAGATAGCTAGCTAAATGAATAAACGAATCAGTTTTTCTGGAGTTACTCCTGGCCTGACAGAGGCTTTTAATCAGCATATCCCACCAAACTTGGAGATGATCGGGGATTTCAGGAGAGAGCCACCCACTCCACATACCAAGATCATCCCAACAAGAGATGTCTGCAAGATGAGAGAACCCATGTTCAATCAACCATCTAAAGAGAGTTGGGTCTCTACCAATCACACAGTCAGATCCAACCTGAATGCATTTCCCATTTCCAGGGAACCAACCTAGGTGATTCAGAATGAGAGAGGACGAGGCTTTGCATAATCTCCATATTTTTTATCCTTTCTATTCCCAGGATTCAACCTCTGGTGTAGTGAGATGGTTTTATGAAAGTATTTTCTAATGAAGGCTTTTTTCCACCACTCATCAAAATCTGATAGGAGCCTCCAGACCAATTTTGCCCCCAACGCCAGATTCATTAGTTCAGGATCTTTTATTGCCAAACCTTTGAATTTCTTAGGCTGTTTAACCAAATTCCAATTTACCAGATGAAATTTATGCTCGTTGCCCTTTGCTTAGTGTGGAGTATTACTAGAGCACAGTCCTTACTAAGAGGGAGTGTTGATTTGGTGTAGCATCGGATGTGCTCTAGCCATGAAAATTGGTGGAGAGGCTAAAGCACATGAGATCTCCAATACCCAGAAATGGTTTGGGCAGATTCTAAACAGTTTGGGATATATTAAAATAATTAATATTCTTAATGAAGTCCCTAAGTCTAAACTTAAAGAAAATAAAATATTAATGTGAATTAATATAAAACTGTGTTAGAAGGGTCCAAAAGTCATGGATCAAGCCAGAGTTAATCTTAGCTATTGATTAGGGACTTAATCTCGGTCGTTGAATTGTCAACGAGAAAAGTATAAGAGGAGGCTTGAGGGTCACCTTGAGAACACACCGAATTGATCAAGATTTCGTTTTTATGGAGCAGGGTTTGTTGAGGAAGTCAAAAGAGTGATCAGAGTTTCCACTGAGGGGCCGTGAATACAAAAGCAGAGAGGCAGAGATAGTACTGGGAGGATCAACACAAAAGTCGGGAGAGAGGGACGCAAAGCCAGCCAGAGGTTCACGCAGAGGCAGCCAGGGCTCATGCAGAGGCAGCCAGGAGCTGCACATTGCCTCAGAGAGCTAGCGTGGGTGATGCCGTGCCTCCAGAGGCTGACGCAGTGCCTCTAGATGTTGACGCAGGGCGAGCTAGGGTGACGTTGGGCCAGAAAGGGCTCACACAGTTCCTAGAGGCTGACGCTGGGGTTTTCGTGGGGCAGATTGGAGCTGGGCGTTGTTGGAGTGTTTATCCAGCGTTTCAACAGGTTTATTTGTCTCAGAAGGAGAGGTACTACTGCCGAGATTATTCTCTGTTGGGTGAGCCGGTTTTGGCACCGAGATTGTATTTTGAAACTGCTTAATGATACAAACCCTCAGATAGTTGCACCGATTTTCCCGCATTGGATTTTTCCGGGGACATTGGTCCAAAAACAACGGTGTCACTTGTGTTCTTGTTTTGTTTCGTTCAGTTGATGATCTGTAATGTGTTGAGCATGTACTTGTATTCATTTTCAGTATTTACATGTTAAATAACTTGTTAATTAATCGGAACAAGTAGACAGAAATAAATCAGAAAAGTACATGAAGGGTTTCTAATGCAGACTTAGAAATTCCAATATACTGTGGGCCCCCGTAGCCAGGTAATGATCCATGAGGTGGACTCCTCAAGGACCCTTCCCATCGTTGTAGCTTTTTGGGGCTACAACACCAAATCACCCCACCTCACTCCAGGAGGTATATTTGCGAACATAGCGAACTCTTCCTCTAGCCTAGATGAAAGCTTGTCTATTTTTGCGGATTCTGCCTGCTGGTCTTGCTTCTCCTGCTTGTCCTTCTTCCTGAGAGGACACTGGGCACTGTAGTGACCGAACTCAACACATCTGAAGCACTTGACCTTTGGCAAGTCCTTCTTCCTCTTCTGCTCCCCCTGCCCCTAACTGGGACCCTTAGATACTAGGGCCACATTCTCCTCCTCCTTTACACCCTTCGATCCACTACTACTGCTACCAGTAATGGAAGCAAAGCTCGCCTCATTTCCTCCTGCTGCAAATCGAACCACATCCTGTCCCATCTAGATCGCGTGTCTATGCCAAATATACTTTGGACGAAGACTTGCTCGAAGACAGTGTTTAGTGCCAAGTGTACTAGCTTTGATAGTTGAGGTGTCGCCCCAATAGCTACAAGTTGATCTCGGACCTCCTGAATCTTGGTGAGGAAGGGATATATGCCTTCCCCCTTCTGCATCCTAATGCATCTCAACTTTTCTTCCAGGAACGTCTTTCTTTGCTCAGAAATGTTGTAGAATGTAACTAGTTTCGGTCTTCATAATGACTTGTAATTATGAATTTATCAAGAAGACAAAGATAACAAAATGTATTTTGTAATACTTGCATCATGGGTTTCATGAGCACGAAGTTTTAATAGGTCAAAGACTTCTTCTTGATGTCACTATCTCTCTTATGGTCGGCTAAAAGAAAAACTATATTCTCCTTGTGAAGAAGTCGGCTTACCTCCAAGATCTTATATCAGCCTAGATAGCAAGAATAAGTCACTATATAAAGAGGGACTTGACCTCATCGTAGAGACAAAAATTTGGACATCTGAACTACAGGAGTGCGGATCTCAGTGCGAAGTGATAAGGGTAATACAGTGAGAAGGAAAAGCTATAACAATGCATAAGTGACTCATCAACGAAGGACCGAAGACTGTCTCATTAACGGAGGACTAATGAAGGACCGAAGACAATCTCATTAACGAATGACCAATAAAGGACCGAAGACTGTTTAGTTGAAGCCTATGACAATTATGGGACAATGCTGATGAAGACCGAGACGTTGCCCTACAATGCGAAGGAGAAAGACTATGTCAAAAGACTGTGTCAAGGACTATGAGATAGAGATCGAGACTCTCCAAGTGACAGTGCCATACAGAGTGAAGAAGAAGGACCAAAGTATGAAAGTCGAGGAATGCAAGAGATAGTGACAAATGTCTTGAAGGTAAACTTGTGTCAATTGTCTTTGTCAAGGGTCTTGGTATTCATCTTGTGAAGAATCTATAAGAAGAGGTTTGCGGGTTTTCCCCTCAAGAGGAGGGGTTTTATCCCTGGTTGAGAACCTAATTATTGTATCACTGTCTTAGTGGTTTGATTGCTATTTTGATGTACCGAACATGAACAATTAAGGAACAAAGATAATGTTAAGAAGTACACAAGTAGTAATCAACGAAAGAGAATTCAAATTTAACGTTGCCCTACCTAATTCTCCCCCTGCCCCTAACTAGGACCCTTCGATAATAGGGCCACATTCTCCTCCTCCTTCACACCCTTCGATCCGCTGCTACTGCTGCCAGTAATGGACACACATCATGTCCCATCTAGGTAGCGTGTCTCTGCCCAATATACTTTGGACGAAGACTTTCCAATCCTCGGAGACAATGTTTAGTGCCAAGTGTACTAGCTCTGATAGTTGAGGCGTCGCCCCAACAGCTACAAGCTGATCTCGAACTTCCTGAATCTTGGCGAGGAAGGGATCTATGCCTTCCCCCTTTTGCATCATGATGCATCTCATCTTTTCTTCCAGGAACATCTTTCTCTGCTCGAAAGTACCCTAATATAGCGTAGAGAGAACCACCCACATTTCTCTAGCTGCACCTTTGTCTGTCACATGTGAGACTAGATGATCTCAGAGTCCATCCAAGATCAACCGCTTCGCCCTCGCCATCTCTTTCCTGTATTCTTTGAGCCGATCCGCATCTTGGGGAACTGCCACCACATTATCTATGTAGGGTTTCAAGCCATATTCATCTAGAAGGAAGGATATCCTAGCCTTCCAAATGACATAGTTGGAAGCTCCATCCAACCTATTCTGATCTCTAGCCCCGCTGTGGCCATCTCGAAAAATTGTCGAAAACCCCCTCTTTCCTTCTGCTTGGCTGCTACTCTGCTACTTGCACTCCCTTCTGGAATGGGTAGATTTTCTAGCTGCTACTACCAATTTGCCTCGGAAAATCGAACTTCTGAGACTCGAAGTTCCCTAAGAGAATTTTTCCCTCTGCTATGTGTGTTTTTCTCTTCCACGCAATGTTGGTTCTGTTGCTACAAAACCCTCTGTGTCCAACCAAGGAATCTGCTCAGCGAAAATCTGAGTCGTTGCTGCTCCTAGTTGCGCTATACTCCCAAATTTTTCGTACTCGCGTGCTTGTTCTATCTGAACTCGCGCGATCCGCGTTTCTGGACAGGAAAATCTCGCAAAACTTCGGCAGTTGTTCTGAGCGAACTTGCGCGGTCGTCTGAAGAATTCGTCTTGCGACTCCCTCTGAGCTGCGAATTTCTCTTCTTTGCTTCTATCTATCAAATATGCTCTGATACCGTGTGAAAATTCCTTGAAATGCAACAAGTGGAATTAATTCTCCTAATTAATTAACAATTTATTAATTTTCAGATTAATATCAAATTAATCACACTGTAATTTCTCCACCAAAAATAAATACTGTGGAAGCAAAATAGGAACTGAGAAATGCTAGCACACACACACAAAATTAACACAATTGTTTTTGGACAAAAGTCCCTGAAAAAACCCAACTTGGGAAAACCAATGTAGCAGCAGAGGGTTTATTTTACTATGTAGCAGTGAATTTTGAGTACAATCTTTGGAATCCCAGCTGGATGTCTAAACGGAAATATCTGACAGAAAAAACTTAGAGAGAATAATTCTCTCCCTCCACAAGAAAACTTGTGACCTCTAAAATTTGGCTGTCAACCTCTGCGCAGGCCAAATCTGCTTCTGCCGATTTGCACGACTGTGTTGGGAACTCTTGCATGATCTGCGCGTCTATTATGGGATAACCCACGTGGCCCTAATCTGCGACATCAGAAAAATCTGCGCAACCCTTGCGGCTGATCTAGGCTAGCTGCGACGTAGAATACTTCAGTCACTCACGTTTTGCCTTTTCAGATCTGAAAATTTTCCTCTGGATCACTCTCTTCCCCTTTGGCACTTTTCTACTCGATCTCTGACTTGTTCACTACTGTTGACCTGCACTGGAGGATCAATCTGTCTAGATCACTGAGTATTTGCAATTGGTCACACTTAACAAGTGCTCCTCACCTTCAAGTGCCCATCGACTTCTTCTTATAATCCTCTGTTGGAGCACCAACGGTGAAGATTAAAACTTAATCAAGGGCCAAGATCATATCATTGTCGATCGATGTGAGTCTCTCGAGAATTCACACCTTTCTCAATTAATTACTATTAATTAACCCCTTTTCCTAAGTTAGACTTAGGAAAAATTAAATGATGGCTAATTAATTTAATTGAGTCATTTCTAGGTGGAATTTCCATAAACGATTTCTAGGTTTTGGAGATCTCACATGTTTTAGCCTCTCCACAAAGTTTTGTGGTTAGAACACATCCGATGCTACAAAACTAACATCAATCATGGCTCTCAATTATATTCAGTTACACTCTCATTATTGACATGGCATATTCCTCTTACACTAATTAAAGCACATCATAGAAGATTCTCTTACACTCTTACACTCAATAAAAATCTGTTGTAAAAGATTCCTTTGGCGCACTCTTTAATGCATGTTACACTCTCTCTTAAAAGCATAAGTTAAAAAGGCATGTGTACCTTCTTAATGGCATGAGTTACATTTCCTAAATGGGCATGAATTACACTCCTCTTGGCATGCGAGTTACTCCTCCTTTATGTCTTGGATTTGTTACTCCTATATATATGTGCCTCATTCTTTCTCCCCTCTCTACTTATGCATTGTGAAGGAAGAATTTGAACTTGAGCAAGAGTTGGAGAGAGTTGAAGAAGATTGTGAGAGAGAGACTTGGAGAGTAAGAGCAGAACTTGGTGAGCCAAGGTTGTGCTTTAGTGTTTCAGTGTTGATTCGGTTGAAGGAAAAGTTGATTCAGTGTGTACATCTGCTGCTGCTACCAGCTATCATGCTATAGCTTCAGTGTGTGCATCTACTGCTGCTATCAGTTATCATGCTATAGCTTGTTCAGATTTGAGTGAACTTACTCGTTCTCTTGATCCTTCATTTACTTTGTATCTTTGGTGAACAATTGATTTCTAATAGAAGAATCTAGTTGGGTTTTCCCCTTGTGGGTTTTTCCCTGGTCATTGGACCTAAATTCTCTATGTCTCATTGTCTTCTTGATTGTCTTCTATTGTGCATTTGATTTATGTTCTATCTACAATTGCTTATCTAATATTTGTAGCATAAAGAAGTTTTGTAATAAGTGATTGTTACAACATAGAACATCATAATTTCAACACACGGTTTAGATGACAGGGACACCAAATGGATGTTAAAAGTGCATTTCTTAATGGAGATTTACAAGTATATATGGAGCAGCCTGAAAAATTTGTAGTTGAAAAAAAAAAAAAAAAACTTAGTATGTAAGTTGGTGAAGGCCTTGTATGGACTAGAACAAAACCCTTGAGCATGGTATGAAAACATTCATAAGTATCTTAATTCAAGAAATTCGAAAAGAAGTGATTATGATATCAAAGAAAAAGGTCAAGAAAGTATAATATGGTTGTATATGCTGATGACTTGATATATACATGCAGCAGTAATGATTTGATGCACGAAGAAAAAGATAGTCCTTCTAAATCTTTTGATATGACTGACATGGGATTGTTACATTATTGTTTGGATATTGAATTTGGCAATAACCACATAAGACTTTTATTGCACGAAGTATGCTTCAGAGTCGTTGGAAAAATTCAGAGTGCAAGATTATAATCCAATAAAAACTCCAATTGAGGTAAATTTAAAACTTTGAAAGGTGATAAATCTCATGTAGTTAAGGAATTTCTTTATCGTCAACTTGTTCGAGGATTAATTTATCTTACTACAATGATATCAGACATAATTTTTGCAGTTGGAATGTTATCAAGATTTTAAAATTGTCCCAGGAAAACACATTGAAATGCAACAAGAGGAGTACTTAGATACATCAAAAGTACCTCACAATTTGGTATTTTATTGGAATAGAATGATAACTTCATGTTGAATGGTTTTTCATGTGCATATTGGGCAAGTGGTACAGATGACAAGAAATTTACAATAGTTCATGCTTTTTCCCTTGGTAGTGGAGTAATTTCATGGGCAAGTAAAAAGCAACCTTTGGTAGCACTTTTAACAATAGAAGCAGAATACAAAGCAGTTGTCATAGCAACTTGTAAAGCAGTCTGGTTACGAAGAACTTTGAAGCTTCCTCAAATGCAACCTACAATTTCATGTTGCGACAACCAAAGCATCATCAAGATGACAAAAAATCCAATTTATCATTCAAAAACAAAACATGTTGAAATTCAACATCATTATATCAGAGAACAAGTATAGAATAAAGAAATATAGCTGATTTATTGTAGGTCCCAAGACCAAGTAGCAGACACCTTCATCAAGGCACCCAATAAGAAGTTTGAAAACTTTCGAGAAATGTGAGGGGTTATGGAAAATGAAATCATCTTTAAGAGGGGGTGTTAGATATTGTATTGATGAATTCATAATATTATAATAAATTTGTGTTATGTATGTAATTATTAATTAGGTAAATAATTATTAATTAAGTGACCATTTCCTAACAAGGGTAATTGTAGGTCCCAAGATCAAGTAGCAGACACCTTCATCAAGGCACCCAATAAGAAGTTTGAAAACTTTCGAGAAATGTGAGGGGTTATCGAAAATGAAATCATCTTTAAGAGGGGGTGTTAGATATTGTATTGATGAATTCATAATATTATAATAAATTTGTGTTATGTATGTAATTATTAATTAGGTAAATAATTATTAATTAAGTGACCATTTCCTAACAAGAGTAATGGGAATATATATATATAATATATCACACCATTTTATGTAATTTGACATGCATTGAAATAATACATCTCTCACTCAGCTCTATTCTCTCGCTTGTCTCTCATATTCTCTTTAGTTTAACAATCTGTAGTCTAATGTGAGAAAGGTGAAGGTACTAAAGTGACAATGGTGGCTTGGCTAAGTTGCCCTGGGGTCTCATCGTTGTGCTTGGGAATTTTACAGATAGTGAGAATACAGAAGGTAAGAAGCTTGATAATGCATGATGTTTTGGATGCAACTAAAGTGTCCACTGAATGCTTTTCATACAACCTATCTTGTATAAATTAGCTACTTGTCTGTCTTTAAAAATAGCAGTGTTTCTAAATCACAATAAAATAAGTATGAATGATCCACAGAGGTAATATGATAAAAGCCGGCTCTGAACTCAATGAAATGGATTGTTGAAGACTGAAGGAACACAGAAAACTCCAAGTGTTGATATGCTGGTACCACCGTGATGAATTTAAACTAGTAATCACAAACTTTACACCAGAATTCTACAGATTGCAATTTTGGGTGTTTTCTTTTTCTTCAAGAGACCCATTCTTTTCCATCAGACATTTACTTGGTTATACTCTTTTATGTCTCCCTTTGTCTTGTCTCAAGTTGCTCCTAATGATTTAGGATGCTCAATACTTTTCGTGAAAGTATCCAAAAAATGGTTGCAGACTTAATATACTGCTATGACATTCTTCACCCAAAACCAGTTTTGTATTGGGCAATGAAATTTTGTTGTGAATTCCCACAACTTTTGATTATCATTAGTAGCCTTTTGTACATTCGAATAGGTTCGCGGATCTGGAATTTTTTTTTTTGTCTCTCAACATGTTGAGTAGAGAAGATTTAATGGTATTTAATGCCGTATTGGACTGTTGTGATTTGATGCTAAGTGATACTTCAGTATTCTTCGGTGTTTTACATAATCCAGCCTGCTTTTTCAAGTACTTTTTTCTTGCACAAACATTCACTTCATCGGAACTTTCTCATTGCTTACTGTCACTTTCTAAGGTATTCACCTGAACCTTTTCTTGTCAAAAACTAGGTGGACCCAATCCCCTTGCAAATCATGCTATCTTGAGAGACTGAAATTGGCAATGGAAACATTATTTCTTGAAAGCTGATTCAGTAAGAATAACTTAAATTATTTAGACAAAAAACAACAGAAAGGCAATCTTTTATTAAAAACATGAAGTTGCTTAATGGTCTTCAACTGGAGCTCTAAGCATAGTGTAATAATGTTGCTGCTCCAGGCATCGCAAAGACAGAGAGACAAAAGTACTGAAAGCTATTGAAAGTGGTGCAGCAACACTATATGAAATTGTGTCCAAAGCATATACAGATGTACTTCCTGTCATGTGGGTGGGAGCTGCATCAAATGTGAAATTACATGTTGAGCATTTAGCATACCAACAAAAACTTCCTGTGGTACTAGTCACCTTCTCTATCTTGTAACATATTTATGTAGTTCTGATTAATCTCCAGTTTCTGTATTCGGCTAATTGAAATTCATGCTCTGCAGGATTTTTCTATGGACACATTCCTTACAAGTTGTGGGCACCGCTTTCAGCTGAGGTGGCTTTGGAGGATGATGCAAAATACAGCTCAGACAAATTCTTACCTCAACTATGCAGTAAAACTATCTCCCGTACTTATTATTGGTTTGACATCCTATATCTATTTTTACTTTACTAAGAAACAAAATTCCAGGTAAGTCGGGGATACTTGACATGGAAGAGTTGATCATGAATCTTGTAATGCTTCTTGTCAGAAAGTTTGAATATGTTTAGTTGTATCAACACCTAGTGGTGCCCAACTGCTATGGTAAACGAGTCTTTGAAGAAAATAAGCATAAAACATTTCGAACACAAAAATAAGCTTGTTTGTAATAAGGCTTTTAATGGGGGCAAGTAGAAGGGACGTGGATCATGAATTGTGTACTTTTGTCTTATAATGCAAAATGGATATTGGTGCCAGGTAGAAAAAACGTTTGACCTGATATGTCTACTATCTTATAATGCAAAAATGGAAATCTTACTAAAATATTATAATGACTTGTTATCTTATAAATGTGAAAAGCATTCAAAAGCAAAGTTTTATGCTGATGTTTGTGAGGCTATGCAGAGTGAGTGATTTAAAACGTACAAATGAAGATGGGTGAGTGATCTGAAGCATACAAATTCATTTTTGTTGAAAAGTTTTTCGGAGCTACCGTTAGTGCAAACATTATTTAGTGTATGGGTACATTACCAGATTACAAAGTATTTACACAAGTTACAGATGATAAACTGAAAGGCATACAGAATTAAATTGGAGAAAAATAAATCCTTCATGATTTTTCGAGGTTATTTCTGATTGTTTCTCTATATGCATCTCTGTTTGGGATAATGTTACAGATGGTTAGTAGGCCTAGTTATGAAATAAAAGTTGTATGCCTTTCAGTTTACCATTTGTAACTTTAGAGACTACTTGGTGCAGCAGGACGTTGGACCAAAGGGTGTTTCTATTTGCAAAAGTCTATCCTTGTGGAGCCTCTTGTCTATCATCAAGAAGTTTGAACATGGTATTTAAATGAAGGTTACTTGGGAGTGGGAGCGGTAGTGGGGAGCAACATTTTAAAAAGCTTCTGGTTTGGGAGCGATTTGTTATCTAATATATTTTTTTTTATATATTATGATGTATAATTGTCAACAAAAGCATGTAGACTGATGAATTAGATATAAAAAACATAAAAATATGGATTGAACCATATAACATCAATCATCTAGAAGTTATAATCTTCATCAACCACGTCCACAAGTTAGTAACATACAACATATCGAGTCTCATGATTCATCAATTTTAAAGTTTCAAGCTTTCAAAATTTGATATGTAGCATTTATCATCATTGATCACTAAAGTTGTAACTTGTAATCATTACCATTACCAAGTAACTAAACGAGAACAAAGAATATCTAACATGAAATGAAATGTTTCAAATTTCAACTTTTATGAAGTATTATATTCATAATTCATTACCAATGAGTTATAATTGCCAACTTCAAATTTAAATTGTCATATATTGTTTACAAAAGATATCATAATAAATATGAACAGAGTCAACAGTTATAAAAACCACTAGAAACTAGAAAAGACAAGTAAATCTGTTATTTATTGCTAATGCTTGTGCATCTTGCCGCCCCGAGAAATGTCTAATTTCTGAGAAAGCATGTAGAATGATGAGTTAATTATAAAAAGCATAAAAACATGGATTAAACCATATAGCACCAATCATATAGTAGCTACAATCTTCGTCAACCATAGGTCCACAAGTTAAAAGTTTTGATTTATATAGCATGTAAGGGTGCACATAACCAAAATAGCATCGAGTGCAATCCATATTTGAACCGAAAATACATCAACAAACAGGCTCTAGATGGTCTCTATCATCCCAAAAAATCATGCTACAACAAATACTTACATATCATCAAAATTATTGTCTATCTTGGGATCTTTGTCATTAATATCACTCTAAGCATTAACATAAGATAGAAAAAATATAGGATGTCAAGTCAAGATTTTGTTTGAGTGATGGGTACATTTTTAGTAGGGTCATGATAGAGGATTTCAACAACCCATGTCACTAACATTAAGGTACATAGATGGATTGGTGCTTTTGACGAGTTCCATATCCTAGTACATGACAAAATCCAATGGAAACATTGCAATCCCCCTAAACTTGAAATCCTAAAAAAACAGATAAGTTTGTTGGATTTTGAATGAAATCTAAAATTCTACTTTCTCCATATGATATCGAATGAGGTCAGAACCACTTTCAAACATCCTCATGGTAATGTTAAAAATTTAAGTAAAAAAATGTAAATCAAAGATAAAGGAGGGGTGGGGAGAGAGGGGGATGGACATTCCCCCGCAACCATGATCTAAATTAGGATTCTCATTGGCTTCAAAAAAACCACAATTATGTGTCTAGGGTGTTTGGATACTTTGGGTAGATGAGTAAACCCTAATGATTCACCACGAAGTGAGTTTGGAAATCTATCTTTTTTCTTTCTTTTTTTCCCTTAATTCTAGTATCCTTAGTAGCCTTTGATAATTGACAAAAAGTAATATATTCCTTTAATTTTGTTATTTTGTTCACAAACTAACAATATTAACCTCAATATACCATGTCATTTGTTAAGAGCATATCTCTTAAGAGATGGAAGTTAACAATGTTGAAAACAAAGTTGGAGTAATACATCTTAATTTTTGGAGATAAAATTGTACATTGAATTGTATTTCGCGGTGACGTAAATTTTGGCTCGAATGAATACTTAGTGGGATTTGATAAGATCTATCTAACTACTAGATTATGGAGAAATATGGTCCACATCCACAAATGGTTCTCCGAGATTGTATTTCATTGTTAAACATAAGCTCTAAGTCTAGATTTTCAAGTGAAAATCATCTTTCATTAAGAATGTAAATGGTACATGGGAAAAAGAAATGATTTATAATAGAATGACTTTTTAGAAGGTATTCTAGCAGGAATTGCTATCTATGACAGCTAGACCTGGCTCATTAACAAAATATCCAAAGGACTTGGAATATAAAGATATCCATAAGGATACTAAGTATATAAATTGTATAAGTTAAATATGATACGGGATTGAAAATGAGGGTTATAGATATAGGTGGGAGTGCGTTTTCATTAGGAGTAATGTACTTTCATAATTATTAATTATCATTTTTATTATTATTATATTATTTATATATATTTATGTTTATACATTACTTTTCTATTAAAATTGCATCATTCTCAAAGCATCTTGATGAAAGGGCTTTACGTCATTTACTTTCACTTCTAATATATTTTGTTTTTGATGTCATCATGGTTGATGATACAAGATGTTACTAACTTTTAAGCACAGTGGAATTGTCGAGTTATAACATGATTTGACCATCCTAATTCAATCATTTGCCTAACATTGTACTTATTCTCAAGGTTTATTAGTAGTAGTGTTCTTTGAAATATAGGTTAATGGTTTATTTTCTAAGCAATGTTAATATACTTTGTGGTTAAGTTATCTTCTCTTATGATTAGGATGTCGATAAGGTGTCTTTGTAGCGTGACTTTCCCCTATCATGTTTATAACATTTTCTTGGTTTCTTTAGGTATAATTTCATCTTCACGTCTTAGTATTTCTTTATTAATTATTGGATTTTCACTTGGAATTCTCATCGTCTATATTCTAATATCTAAATATGTTTTTCTTCAACTAGTTTAACATTTTTTTTAGTCCTTATATTAACTAAATCTATATTTGTTCTTATTTTTTTCCACTTGGTCTCTTCTACCAAAGGACTCTGATGCTTCCTTTCATGTAAGTTGTTCTATTATTGATCCAGATTGGATCATTATATTGTTTGTCCTCCATCTCGATGCATTTGGAGTGGAAAAAGTGGAGGAATCAGCGCACGGGACCATTTTTATCGATGAGACCCAGTTTGGTAAAACAGGGTCTTAAATCTTTTGGGAGCGTTTTGAGGAAACAAACAATGTTTTTGGGGGGTAAAACTTTGTTGCTTCGGCATAATTTCATGCTATTCTACACAGATTTTTCCAACGACACAAGAAGCACGTCAATCAGATTTTGTATGCAAAAGTTATGTCACTCGGAATTTGACCTTCCTCTTTTCACACCTATAGTTCGGGAGGATGTCGCATCATCCCCCATTATTCATGGAAATGGGGCTAACCACGTGATTATGATATAAAAGACTCTAGAAGAGTCCATATTGTAACTCTAGTTAAGAGTTGATGTAGTTAAAATTGACCATTAGTAGGCTATCAGACTATGTTATAACCGGGCAACTATGAGGAAGATGATTACATTCTTTCGAGAGCATTTTGTTCCATAGTTGAGTAAAGATAGCCAATGAGATAAAACGGGGTCTGAAACCTTTTGGGAGCGTTTTGAGGCAACAAACAATGTTTTTGGGGGGTAAAACTTTGTTGCTTCGGCTTTGCATAATTTCATGCTATTCTACACAGATTTTTCCAACGACACAAGAAGCGCGTCAATTAGATTCTGTATGCAAAAGTTGTCACTCGGAATTTGACCTTCCTCTTTTCACACCTATAGTTCGGGAGGATGTCGCATCATCCCCCATTATTCATGGAAATGGGGCTAACCACGTGATTATGATATAAAAGACTCTAGAAGAGTCCATATTGTAACTCTAGTTAAGAGTTGATGTAGTTAAAATTGACTATTAGTAGGCTATCAGACTGTGTTATAACTGGGCCACTATGAGGAAGATGATTACATTCTTTCGAGAGCATTTTGTTCCATAGTTGAGCAAAGATAGCCAGAAGAGATAGGGGTAGAGCACAGAAAGAGGCTCTGTGCACTGTAGCAGTCCACAGGCCACAATTATTACTTCTTTGTACATATAGCCATATTTCCAAACAGAAAGAGAGCGAAGTGACCTCACCTTTCAGCTGGGTTTTCTCTCGAAAGGGTTTCCCAAAGAGCATATCTTGTGTCTTATGTGTGTGTGTGTGAGCTTATTTTGTCGTTCTCTACTTTTATTCATACTTTCCATTCGCAGGCATGCACTAATTACAGTTAAATCTACAGATCTTAAAGTTTAATAAAATCGTAATGGTGTAAAATTTCATATTTTTAATATCATATAATCATATCTATTGTGATGAATTGTCCAGTGGAATATCCACGACAGTGTATAGATCATTTGGTACCATAGTAGGTTTCTTTGGGTATTTTGTGGAGATTGCAGGGATCTAGGTCAGCGGGGCTGAAAATCGTAAAACCCTAATCATCACCGACGAATTTGTAAAATAACCTTGTGACCCTGTAAAGGTGAGGTTTACACGGTTGGAACAACAAGTCACAGATATCAACCGCAATGTGAGCCTCCTCATGGCGACCTTGAATAGCAAGCTAGGGATATTTGGAGAAGGTGGGGGTTCAAATGCAGAGGACAAATAAGAATGAGGATTAGAAGATCGCGGAAAAAAGGAGAACAAGTCGAAGAAAGGACCTGAAAAATATCAACCCAATTCGAGTGTCGTGAATCAATCACACTCCCTGTTTAAAATGGAAGCAAAAGTAATACCAGGGCGTACCACGACGAGATCGACGCTCTGAAGCTGAACCACTGGTTGTAGCAACTGGAAGTTTATTTCAGTGTCCAACAGATCAAGGAAGGGCAAAAGATCTCATTCCCGCTGCTAAGATTAGAGGGCCATGCACTGACTTGGTGGGAGAGCCACACAGAAAACCTGAGGTTGGAGGGAGAACCTCTAGCGACTAACTAGGAGGATTTCAAAACCCTCATTAAGTCACAGTTTTATCTCATTGGGTACGTGGAGGACCAATGATCCATTGGCATTACTTCAAGCAAAAGTCGGGCCAAAGCGTGCAGGAGTACACCATAGAATTTAGTACGATGGCTATAATGTTGAGCATCTCTCCAAAGAACCCAGATGTACACCTCAAATATTTGGGGAGTCTGCATTGCTATCTGTGTGAGTAAGTGATGTTCAATCCCAAATCGGTGGATGAGGCTTGTGTACAAGCACAATACTTGGAGAACATAGGCCTGAAGAGAGCACAATCAAGTGGATCGAAGCAAAATGAGCAACAAAAATCTTCTAAGGAGGGGAAGAAGAAGCAAAAGGGGGGAAAAGAGAGGAAGATGATAACCACAATACACCAGTGCAAAGATCCTAGCAACCACTACAACATTGATGGCCATACAGGGGGAGAATGTTGGAAGTTGCATCCAGAGCTAAATCTGATGAACAAAAAGAAAGAGAACAAGAAGAAGAATCTCATGACCACTAATTTGAGTAACCAAGTTGAAAGCAACTCGGATGTGGATGAGAAGATCGGTTGTACGTCAATATAGAAGGAGGTGAATCTAAGTAGCCTTCAGCAACAAGAAGAGAAAGAAAAGACCAAACTCTTCCATATAAAGATACAGGTCGAGAAGACAAAGATTGATGCTTTATTTGACTCAGGATCGCAGGTGAATCTCAATGTAGCAGAGTTGGTCAAGAAGTTGGGGTTGGAAGGTCGTGATCATCCAAACCCATATCCATTGGGATGGGTAAATAAGGATGTAGAGATGAAGGTAACGAAACAGTGCAAAATTAGAGGTCGAACGAGTACTTCCTCATTTGTTTAGCTTCGACATCCGCTTGCTTGATGCTCCGGATCTCGTATAACCCAATCTGTAACAGAAGAGTGGACCAAGGTTCCTTCTACTTCCGCTGTAGCATAGCTGTTAATCTTGCTGAGATATGATCACTACTTCTTGCATGACAAGCACGTCCAAAGCAAACTTTGGCAGAACATGCGGAGGCTCCTTTGCACCGAACACTCGGATGAACGTGTCGTCCGGTGAGGCATACCAATCTGCAATGCCTAACAATGCCCTCTTTGCTTCTTTTGACATGCAGGGTGGATCCTGTTTGAATATCAACCTATACACTGGGGTGACAAGATGACAGTCGTATGATCACTCCTTTGAAGCTGCACTCAAATAATAGCTTGAAATATGTGCTCACAACAGTCTTTGTCGGTGACCATGCCCATTCTAAGCCCAGGAAATCATGTCGGGCATAGACTTCATCTAGAATGTAGGCAGACATGTAAATCTCTCCATGCATGCCTTTGGGTGATTGTCGAGCCTTTGTGACTTGCTCCTTCATGTAGCGACCACTCTAATTTCCTGACCCTAAGATGCCATTATCTTGGATACTTTATTCTTTGAGGACCTCAGGTTGAGGATCCGGACACATGACACTATTATTTGAGATATTCATGGTTGTGATGTTTATAAATGCTTTCCATTGATATTATAATAGCATGAATGGTTACGTATCTTATCTATCAGTGTTCCGATGATTGCAACATTAAATAGTTAAGTTTGGTCTCTATTTGAGCCTATGACGTGGGTAGTAAAGAATATGTATGCGCTCTACAAAAAGCATAATGATGATAAATTTGATGAATAAGTATATTTCTATGATGGTACGATGTTGATAGCTTAACGAATATGTATGCCATGAGGGATGTGTCCCCTATATTACCTACTTTCCTTAGTTCAGGCTTACAATGGACAATGATGTGAATGACCAGAAATTGTAAATGATGCTATTATGATAATGAATAACATTGAGAGACCTTGTTACTGATGTTTATTGAGTATGGCAGGAAACCATCAGGGATACTCGCATATGACATGTCGATGACACCTGGTTTGATGAAAATTCATATTATTTTATCTTTTAAAGTCTAAGTCGATCCTGAAATCTGCCATATAGGTTTAACTATATTTTGATGATATGTTAATGGTTGCAGGCACATATTAGTTGCTTGACCGAATGACTCACATATGGGTGATGGGGTTGTACATGTGGATGGAACTACATGGGAGGGGGGAACAGAGTCCCTGATCTCATCCACTAGCCCTCCCGCCGTGACTTGGGCTGGAAGGGTTGAAACACCTTCGCCTTGAAGATCATGATGCCACGAGGGCAGGTCCCAAAGTTGGGTCGCTCATGAGGAGTTTACTAGGGGGCGTGCATCAAGGCGGATTCCTTGATTCCCGGCACCATTAGTCTCACTATAGCAAACAACATAAGAGATGATAGTGGTCTATGACGTTGCACTATACTTTCCCCTCGTAGTCACTGGATGCTTGAAGGGCAAGTGGTGTGGCACCCTTGGAATTTCAGGAACATAACATTTACATACTTTAAACTAAGATCAATTAGTAATAAAATACATATGTATCATTCACCAGAAGGCGAGACTCCGCTTGCTCTGTTGTTACTGGTATTCCCTTGTTGTCGGTTGCTTCTGCGAGTGAATGTTGACGCACTTGATCCGAATGCGAAGACCCACCGGTTAACCTCCCAGCCTACTCCTTGGGTACTCTTCTTCCCCGCAGACCCCCGAGCTGCAATGGGGTTGTACAATGGAGGCAGGCTCTAGCTGGCAGAGGAGAGCACACCTTGGCTCAAGAGTCCCCTCTCTAAAAATCCTCTACCTCACCAAACTCACTATAGCTTCGTAATCACTGCTCTGATATCATATAATCCATCCAACACTAGGGTTCCAAAAGTCCCCTCTTCCATGGCTTGCCCCTTCTTTTATAAGAGTCTTCATAGATGACACTTGGCATGTCATGCATAATTATAATATTTTTTTTTTATTTAATAGCTTGATTATTCACCTACCCATGTGTCACTCTCTCATCCAGGGTCACCCAAAATTTTTTACTTAACTTTTTATTTAAAACTAATATTTTCCTCACCTCGCAAGATTCATATTTCTTCTCCTAGTTGTCTCTTTATTCCCCCTTTTATTCCTTAAATTGTTTATTACTTGGAGTCAATTAATGAGTCAAGATTGTGTCCCCAATCTACTTCCTAAATTAACTCAGGTTATCTCTTAGAGGGATATTCTTATGTTGGTTGATGCCACATGGAGCTTCTCTACAATTCTTTTAAATTTAATTTATTTTTCTTATTTTAATTCACTTCACTGATATAAAAGTTTGTTTATATTGAATTTTCCTGTCTTGCTCTAGCTTTGCCTCCAGCTTGAAAGAACTCTTGGAACTCCTAGAAGAACAATTCCACATTGCCATGCATTTTCACCCCAAAGGATCTCTGGCCTTGTAAAATCAGCAAAACAACCATCAATGGACATTGGAAGAATATATTCAAGCTCAGCCTTCTTTGTTTCATTGTCTTCTTGAATGGCAATGACCAAACCTGTTGCCAATATACCATCTCCACCATATTTTTTTCATTTAACTGAAAACGCTCAGATTCACCAGCTTCTGTTCCTGTGTTCCGAGCAAGGGAAGTTTTCTTTTCTTCATCAAACTCTCCATTAATAACCTTGGGATCTATTTCAGATTCAGTTGTAGAGAGTTTGCTTGAAGTCTCAAAAATGCTTCCTACACATAACTTTTGAAAGCGTTCTGTTGTTTGAATACATTCCTCTACCACGTTGAGATCCATGTCAGGATGTGGCTGAACATTTGAGTCCCCAATCATTGGAAGAGGCTCATTCTGTTGTCAAAGTTCATTACGAGCTTTCAAGTTAGGCATGGGAAACATACCTTGGCTATTGGAAGCATCGAAATCCTTTTTAGCAGATGGCTCATGTTTCTTTAGAATCCCTGGCAATTCTAGTCGAGAAAATGCAGTGCCCTAATTTAAAAGACCTTTATTCTGGAAAGCAGATTTAAAATCAGAGACTCTCATGGTTGATGCCTTCCAGACTCTCATGGTTGGTTCTAAATAAAAACCACGTATTGCCAGATCCGCGACTCTGGTGGTGTCATGTCTCAGATATAGGCTCTCGTTGTGTCTCATGTTTCTAAATTACACACATTTGATTTCATTTTTTTAATGCCAATATTTATTGAAATATGTCAAATCTTGCAAGTGATTGAAATTTTATTCTATTTAATGGCTTAGAACCGTGCCAGATTCGATTTTCTTGGAACGACTTCGAATTCAAATTCTTCGAGGACTCTGCACAGTTCAAATTTTGCCGCCTTCTCAATCACAACTAAACAAAAGTTGGGGAGACAAATCTTCATTTGGTCTTCTGTTGGAATTCTGGCCTAAATACTCCAATGTCAGATATCAATTTGATTGTATAGGAATTGTATTCAGATAACAGCGTGGTAACTCTTCGTCATTTTCTAGCTGTTGCTCCTTATTTGTTTCTTCTTCCTCTGGTACTGGTTGCTTCGTAATTTTGTGTTTCTTCTTGAGCTATTGTTGTCATTCTGAATACCTTTCTTTGCACGACAACATGGGAGCACTGGAGAGAGAGTAATGGGTTCACGCTGATAGTTCCACAGAGGAGAATCTCAGAGGAAGAATAGTGCTTTGGTGATTAAGATTGAGAAGATTGAGATGGGTGTTTTTTTAGCATACAATAATATGACGAAGCTACCATATCCTCAGCAGTAGTGCAACTATGAAGACAGTTCTCATCATTTTTAACTTCCCTTGTAATGTGTATTATTCGGCGAACAATTTTGTACATTCCTAATCTGTTTCCACAAACAATTTATGTCTCCCCAATTCTGAATAATTCTTTCTGCTAAAAATATGTTCATCACTTAAATTATTCTGTAGATTTTTAATGCAAATTCCTTCTCTCTTTTTTTTTTCATATCCAGGCTTCTTTTCTCTATGATTCCTCCTCTTCATTTCTGAAGTCTGACAGTTCATAGGGATCAATAATTAAATATCTAGAAACATGGGCCCTTTCATTGATTTGAACTTCGTCTCTTGAATATTTGTGAACAACTGGTTTGGTTTTATACGCAAAATGATTTGTTTTTAAAAGAAGCAATATTGAATATGGCTTAAAGTTTCTACCATAAGTCACTAGGGATTTTCCTTGATTAGTTCCCTTCAAAGTTCTTAACACATGGTTATTGAGCTAAATATTGTTCAAAGGGGCTACTTGAATTTAAATGGAAATAATTGAAGGCCTGTGATTTGAATGGCACCATGGTTGATTCTCTGAGCTTGAATTTTCTTTCCTCTGATGTTATGTGGCCCATTGCATTTACATTCTATTCCCGTCTCTCATTACTTGTGATGCTTACAACTGCCATTGTCCATTGACTACTTGAAGATCCTATTTTTGGTACCTAGAATAACGTAGTGGCTTTGAACATAGCTTATGAACCCTGATTTTTAATGTCTCTTATTATCGCTGAAAATAAATCCCAAGCTGTTTATTTTATTCCGTATTTCAACATGCTATGGTGATCCTTCGATTTAGAACACATATTTTTAATACTGGTGAGTCTTACTTCCATTAGGGAGTTGTGGTATTTATGAGTCTATTCGTTTCCTCTCTAGATAAAGCTTTGAACTGAATCTTGTTTTTGGAAATAAAACAATGTCAGTATTAAGTAACACCCTTAATCGTTAAAAGTCCTTTCTATGCTTTTAACTAATACAATTTGAATCTATATTATCTTGCTTCAATTCTCTACACCAGTGCTTTAGAGTTATCAACTAAAGCAATCTATTTTTGGTTTGTTCCTTGTACAAGTTTTTGGGTTGTTAGATGATAAATGAAAAAAAAAATAAACATATTATTGTTCAGACAACAAAGTAGTCATTGGGAGTAGTTATTAAAATATGATACAAGCATTCTGCGTATTTTTGGAGTGCCTGAGGAAATAAATTTTGTATTGCAGAATGAAAATTTATATCAAAGCTTTTGTAAGTGATATCTCCTTTTAAGATGATGAATAGGAACTTGGAATGGGAATTTTGGTTCACTAATTTAAAAATCCTCAACCAGTCTCTTTGATCAAGAATATGTTATTGCTACCAAGGGCAAGATCATCGTGCCTTAAGCTTTTATAGTCTGAAAAGCATTGCTCTAAGGTATTTTCCTTCAAATATTTTAGTAACACGTGCTTCTTTTGAAATGATCAGTGTTAGCATGGACTTGTATAGTAAGTAAGAGGTGTAATGCTATGATAAATCAGTTAGTTTGTAAATTCAAAGCAATTAGTTTGTGTGGACCTTGATATCATGTTTCCTGAATATATGACAGTCTAATATGTTTTGTTATTTAAATTTTTGTGCTAGTAAACCCACATATTGACATTTTACTCAAATTTAAATTATGCAAAAAAAAAAAAAAAAAAAATCAGAGATACCTGTTACCAGAAGGTTAGCATGAGTTTCAGGAAGGGTTCCTAGGATATGTGTTGTCTTTTTCCTTTATTCTCTAAGGACTTCGGGACGAAGTCCATTCTTAAGAGGGGGTGTATGTAGTGCCCACTCTAATTTCCTGACCCTAAGATGCCATTATCTTGGATACTTTATTCTTTCAGGACCTCAGGTTGAAGATCCGGACACATGACACTATTATTTGAGATATTCATGGTTGTGATGTTTATAAATGCTTTCCATTGATATTGTAATAGCATGAATGGTTACATATCTTATCTATCAGTGTTCCGATGATTGCAACATTAAATAGTTAAGTTTGGTCTCTATTTGAACCTATGACGTGGGTAGTAAAGAATATGTATGCACTCTACTAAAAGCATAATGATGATAAATTTGATGAATAGGTATATTTCTATGATGGTACGATGTTGATAGCTTAATGAATATGTATGCCATGAGGGATGTGTCCCCTATGTTACCTACTTTCCTTAGTTCAGGCTTACAATGGACAATGATGTGAATGACCAGAAATTGTAAATGATGCTATTATGATAATGACTAACATTAAGAGGCCTTGTTACTGATGTTTATTGAGTATGGCAGGAAACGATCAGGGACACTCGCATATGACATGTCGATGACACCTGGTTTGATGAAAATTCATATTATTTTATCTTTTAAAGTCTAAGTCAATCCTGAAATCTGGCATATAGGTTTAACTATATTCTGATGATATGTTAATGGTTGCAGGCAGAGATTAGTTGCTTGACCGAATGACTCACATATGGGTGATGGGGTTGTACAGGTGGATGGAACTACATGGGAGGGG
>APFE031078676.1:85933-115959 GCA_000404065.3 Pinus taeda | reverse complement strand
AGGTTTATTAGGTAAAAAGGGAAAGACAAACATATTTTAAGGATAAAGATTAATCCTTAACCAATTAAACTTAATTAAGAAAAGAGGAAGGTGAATTAAAATAAGAAAAATAAATTAAATTTAAAGAATTGTAGAGAAGCTCCATGTGGCATCAACCAACATAAAAATATCCCTCTAAGAAATAACCTGAGTTAATTTAGGAAGTAGATTGGGGACAAAATCTTGACTCATTAATTGACTCCAAGTAATAAACAATTTAAGGAATAAAAGGGGGAATAAAGAGACAACTAGGAGAAGAAATAGGAATCTTGTGAGGTGAGGAAAATATTAGTTTTAAATAAAAAGTTAAGTAAATAATTTTGGGTGAGCCTAGATGAGAGAGTGACACATGGGTAGGTGAATAATCAAGCTATTAAATAAAAAAAAAATATTATAATTATGCATGACATGCCAAGTGTCATCTATGAAGACTCTTATAAAAGAAGGGGCAAGCCATGTAAGAGGGGACTTTTGGAACCCTAGTGTTGGATGGATGATATGGTATCAGAGCAGTGATTACGAAGCTATAGTGAGTTTGATGAGGTAGAGGATTTTTAGAGAGGGGACTCTTGAGCCAAGGTGTGCTCTCCTCTGCTAGCTAGAGCCTGCCTCCATTGTACAACCCCATTGTAGCTCGGGGGTCCGCGGGGAAGAAGAGTACCCAAGGAGTAGGCTGGGAGGTTAACCGGTGGGTCTTCGCATTCGGATCAAGTGTGTCATCATTCACTCACAGAAGTGACCGACAACAAGGGAATACCAGTAACAAAAGAGCAAGCGGAGTCTCGCCTTTTGGTGAATGGTACATATGTATTTTATTACTAATTGATGTTAGTTTAAAGTATGTAAATGTTATGTTATGTTCCTAAAATGAGTGTCAGCAATGTGTGTGTTGAATAAATTTGAAATCTCAATGTGTTTCCCTTCTGGTCGTATTTGCTGTTTAAAAAAATATATATATATTGTATATAGCATAAATCGGGTCCTTACACTTCAGCTGATGAGCCAATATGCCGGACCAGTTGCACGGTCTTCCTTCTCTAGCCAGTTGGCCCAGTATGACCACCCAACTCTGAGGGAAGGTCTCAGTGCTCGCTTGGCCACTCAGTCGACATGCGAATATGACCAAGTATTGGTATGCCTTCCTCAATATCTTCGTCTTATAGATCCGACTAGGGGTCATCTTGAAACAAGCTGGCTCCTTTACCCAATCCTTCAGAATGTATCTGGAGTGGCCTCTGTTGTTGGGCAAGCTGAACAGAAAGGGTCATGACAGTCATGGGCTCATCCATTTGATACATCTCATCATAATCTCCTGTTGCTCCATATCTGCATCCAATTGTTCAAGAGCTTGTTCTATCTCATCAGCAAAGTCTTGCCCCTACGAGGGCTCACCATGTTCGCCTGATGCTAGCTGTTTAGAAGAATCAACTACTTGTACAGGCATTGCTTCGCCTATCTGCACGTGATGCGCCCCTACTAAATCTGTTGCTGCCGTGATTCCTTCTCATGTTGGCGCAGCTCTTGTTCTTTCCAGAGTTTCTCCCTTAGCTCATGCAACTCCCTCTCTGCTTCTTCCATTCTCTTCCTATCCCTCTACCTTCGCGCGATTCACTTGTCACGCTGTTGCCTCTTCTGTTGAATAGCCATAACTGCTGGTTCTACAAGTGGATCTGCTTGAAACTTGCAGCTTTGTTCCTCCTCCATGCGGTTGACAATCTCTCTTCCCTTTGTCGCACACAGGTATGCTTGGCTCTGTTGCCTCTATTGTTGTTTCCACTGCTAGTGTTCTCTGTGGCGCTGCTTTATGCTGTCGTACTAACCATTCTATGGCTAAACTGACCTGTTCATTGGGTCTGGAGTAATGGTAACAATACCTCCATGAGTCTTCCTCGGCCTAATGAAATACCCCATGGATCCAATTGAACTGAACGCTCATGTAGTGATCCTTCACAATGCAATGTGGGTCATACAGGTTGAAGCTTCGGAGGTCAAATGGGTACTTCCTCATTTGTTCAGCTTCGACATCTGCTTGCTTGACGCTCCGGATCTCGTATAACCTAATCCATAATAGAAGAGTGGGCTAAGGTGCCTTCTATTTCCGCTGCAACGTAGCTGTTAATCCTGTTGAGATATGATACGCTACTTCCTGCATGACAAGCATGTCCAAAGTAAACTTTGGCAGAATATGCGGAGGCTTCTTCGCACTGAACACTCGGATGAACATGTTGTCTGGTGAGGCATACCAATTTGCAATGCAAAACAATTCCCTCATTGCATCTTCTGACATGCAGGGTGGATCTTGTTCGGATATCAACCTGTACACTGGGGTGACAAGATGGTCGGATAGCTGTATGATCACTCCTCTGAAGCTGCACTTGGAGAATAGCTTGAAATATGTGCTCACAACAATCTCTGCCAGTGACCATGCCCATTCTAAGCCCGGGAACTCATGTCGGGCAGAGACTGCATTTAGAATGTAGGCAGACATGTAAATCTCTCCATGCATGCCTTCGGGTGATTGTCGAGCCTTCGTGACTTGCTCCTTCTGTTGATGAGCCAGTATGTCATACCAGTTGCACGGTCTTCCTTCTCTAGCCAGTTGGTCCAGTGCGACCAACTAACTCTGAGGGAAGTTCTTAGTGCTCGCTTGGCCACTCAGTCGACGTGCAAATATGACCAAGTATTGGTATTCCTTCCTCAATATCTTCGTCTTATTGATCCGATTAGGGGTAATATTGAAACGAGTTGGCTCCTTTACCCAATCCTTCATAACGTCTCTAGAGTGGCCTCTGCTGTTGGGAAATTTGAACGAAGGGGTCATGACAGTCATGGGCTCATCCATCTGATACATCTCATCATAATCTCGTGCCAAGAAGGTTGCAAGCTTCTTCCCATTGACACTGTTCAAGGTCATCATCTCGGGGTCAGCGTGAGAGATGATCCAATAAATGATGTCCGCGCATGGGAACACGGGGTATCTGCATGCAATCCGATACAAGTCGGAGTTATGAATGTTCACGTACACCTGACAGTCTTCAAGGTCTTCCCCAAAAATACCTGTGAATGTTTCATTCACCTCTTGCCACTTCAGTTTGATGTCCTTGTCTAGGTACAACTTCGTATCTTCGTAGATTGGCATGCTAGAGGACGCCTGTTCAATTGTTGTTCCAGCGGCAACACCATCAGTGTCTTGGGATCCTTCTCTCTTGGAAGCCATTGAGACAGACAAACACTTGAAATATTTGGAAACAAGCAGCATGCATGGCAAGAAATATGTCAGTGAAAATAGAGCAAATCCAGGGAAGGACACAACACATACCTGGGAAACTAATGAGCAAGATTGCGCAAATTTCACTGTGAGGCTGACTGATTGCTTGCCAGAATTGCACAAAAGGCAGTCTGGGTTGTTTGGGAGGCTGGAATGGCTGTTGGATTTGCGAAATGCGCAATCCACTTGGGCAACTGGCTGCTGGGATTGCGCAATTCTAGCTGGGAAAGACTACTGGCCCAGGGATGGATTTACGCAAATGTTTGGGCCAAGCAGCCACTAACCTCCAAAAATGCACAATTCAATCTAGGACATCAGTGCTGGGAAAGAATGCGCAAATCTGGAGAGGAAGGTGAGCCTTCCTTCCCTAGATTGCGCAAGCAGTCTTCGTGGGGGCAGAGCTTGGGCCAACGCTGGCCCGACTCGCCGACGGGAAAATGAAAGAAAGTAAGTCGATGAAATGCATGGCAACACTAAGTGATAGAAGAAGTGATAAAAAGTGCATGCAAAACATGAATGGAATATTCAGCAAACAAATCAACATGCATGTCGGTGAGGTCGTTCGTCGGTTGGGCGAATGTTCATGCAAAATAGTTTCATGCACGCGACAGTAGTGAGATAGAGACGAAAATTGAAACAGAGCTAGGACAAGCTAGAATATATGTAAACGATAGCAAGTATTCAAAGAAATCAAGCAAACAACACTCATACAAACAAATACATAAAAAGCGACAAAAATGCTGAAAATGACAAGTTGAGGCCACTTACTCGTGAATAGCTAAGCCGGATGTGTTGGAGAGTCCTAGATGTGTTGTGGGATTTTAGAGCTCCAAGATCGATGTGAATGAATGAGCTTTGATGCGTCGAATAAATAAATTTGGTCTCAAGACGTGCATGCCACAAATATAGGAAAAGCGACACTTGGAGGGAAATTTCTAAAACAACTTTGCATGTAACCCCCGGCTACTAAAAATAACTCCCTGAATCATGGGATGCCTTTTGCATGTTGTCTCTTGCTATTCTAGGAAGATCAAGTCATGCATGCATGCAAGTCAAGTTTCCTCAGTCCTAGGTGGAACTAGTCAACCAGACTGTCCATGCATGCTAGTGCTCAACTGCTTGGGAAAAATGCACATTCCTGATTATAAGTTGGGTGACTGCCTAAGGGGATTGCGCAATTTCTAGGTAGAGTAGCTAACTACTGCCCAAATTTATGTAAATATTGGGTTGAATAGCCTGCTGGTGGGAAAAATTGCTCAAATCCTGCTGGGAGGGTTGGCTGGCAGGATTGCACAATCCTGGAGACCAACAGGCTGTCAGAGAGGATTGCGCAATTCCTCAAGGGAAGGTTGGTTGCCCTCCAAAAATGCGCAATTTTTCAAGGGGACGCTGCTCAGTGTGCAGGTGGACCAAGTCTGGGTAAGCAACCTGTGAGGGGAATGGATCGGCTGTGATCGACAGGTTGCCCTTGTGCGAGGAAATCACTGAAGCTTGAGTACTTGACGAAGAAAAGCAAAGTGATATGTAAGGTTGGTAGGGGAGGCTCCAAAACAGGCTAAGGAAAAATTTTAGAGGGTGCTTGTAGCCGCTACAACACTTGGCGACACACTGGTAGAAATCCAACTCTCTGAATGGACCTTGTTCATGAAAATGAATCTAACACCTTCGGAAGGATTCTTCAATTCTTAGCTCATCTTGGCTTCACACTAGCTTGATGTAAGATGTAGCATTTGCCAGACTCTTGGTCGATTGACACACATTCCAAGCCAAGGAAACATAGTTGTTTCGATTGGGGTTGAGGGGTATATATGTGCACAAGCAGTATAGTCGTCAAAGTCTTAGTTTCATCTATGGTGTTGCTCCATTGCTAGCAGGCCAAGGCAGTACCCTGGTGGAGTCACATAGGAACACAAGCATGGCTCTGATGCCAGTGAACCTGGACAGTACCCCGACGGAGGTACTTGCATCACCTCCCTGCGTAGTAAGCCTTTCTCTTCTTTCACCTAATTCATTTTTCATTTTGAATTTGTTGACATTTCATTTTTTTCATTTTTCATTTTCACTGTGTATAGCACTTATTCATTTCATAGGCGGAAGAGGGATCCCGACTTATTGAGAGCAGGAGAGGTTGTTCTAGTAGAGAAGTAGTTTAATGTATCTCTAACGTGACTGTTAAAGTTTTCCCTCTCATCTTACTCTACTTGATTGCGCTGACAAGGGTTAACCCAAAAACAATCGACTAGAGAAGGTGACACTAGTTAGTGTGCAAGCATTGTGTTTACACCAAGGTTCACTTCGAACAATACATATTTTCCTTCGATGTATCATGGAGTAAGAGTAACAAGTTCATCATACAAAGGCAAGATGACAAATAACCAAGTAGTGACCACTGTACAAGCCCTCTTGTATTTTACCCAGCTAGTTTCATGAGTCACACATGGTTTCATGCAAAATTAACCTACGAACGAAACAAGAGAACGAACTAGCAACAAAGTCAAGGAAAAACAGAAGCAAAAATGAGAGCAAAGCAAGAAAACAAACAATCAAGCAATCAAAGCATGAAAGCAAACAAGCATACAAGCAAACAACCGAAAGAAAACACTACTCCTACTCCTACACTAATGGTGCATGGGCCTGATCACGTGAAGTGATACTTCCAATGCAACCACCGATGCATTGGTAGACCCATGCGGGTGAAGGTTTGGTCTGCGAGTAACCCAGTTGTGCAGACTAGCATACAAGAAGATATAACAATGAAGACAACCACACTTCGTGTTTCAAAGTGCCCACACGACATAAGTGAGTGCATGTGCATGAGGGACAGTCCATGGACTTATCATGGTGTTGTGTGACACTACGTGCAACTTTGAAGCAAAAGCACACTCTTGACTGAGACATGCAAGAAAACGAAAGAAACAAAGATAACTTGCATCACGAACAAGTGCTTGCAATATAAGACTCCTCCAATACATGAGCAATGGGATCGTGCAGTTCGAGTGGAGGAAGTGTGATCTGTGTGTGAGATGGATCTTCAATGCATAAAGACGAGTGATGAGGAGCCTTGGATGATTGAACAGTTTCATGATCGGAAGTGACACTGACCCCAAGAGAGCGAGGACCTGACATAACCATCAGCTCGAGATAAGTGCCTCGATAGTCTTGTGTGTCTAAAGTTCATCATCAGGTAGATCATCATAAACCGGTGGATTCGAAAGCTCACTTATGATAGGTTTATGATTGTGATAAAAAATGGAAGCAAATGGATCACGACTGCCACGATTAGAAAAATCAATGAATTCTTCGACATCCTCATGATCAGATGAATCAAACAGAGGGTTAGATGAAAAGTGAATTAATTCATCCTCTATGTTTTCGGAAAAGAAAGATAAAGGATCAAGTGGATCTTTAATAACTAACTTATCCTCTCCGTTGTTGAATGATGGACTAGCATCCGGTGAGTCCTACGAGTGATCAACAATGGGTGCATTCGTGGATGAAGACACACATGCAAAATCATGGATGACAGGTTCACTAAAGAAGCTAGGAAAGCACAGAGGGGGCTTAGACAAAAGGGAGTCATCCTTCGCTGAGTGTTGATGTTGAAGCTCCTACTCATACTCTTCATGAATGACAGCGCATGTTGGTTGTGCGACACCAACTCCATTAGTCGGTTGTTCCTCGTTCACAACAAGTGAAGAGTCTAGAATGGACGAACACATGACAACATCATTTAGAGGAACACTTCAGTGCGAAGACGGAGGTCGGAGAAAACAATGCATATGGGAACTCGAAGGACTCACAACCAACTCTGTGTGAAAATGGAGTGGAGGGATGTTGGGAGGGTGTGAAGAATGAACAGATGTGCGAACATGATCCTCAACATCACTTGGCGATGGTGGAACTGTTGAATAAAAGGGAGGCGAACAGTCTGTTGAGACAGTGCTTGCTCCCACACGGGATTGCGCAGTTCCATTAACGAAGAAGGTTGAGCGTGGCTTGACATAAAGCTTCCTCTTGGGACGGGTATATTTCATAAGGCAATACTCGAACCGGTCCCAAATATAAGAAAACCTCATCTGGCTCTGCAGAGCTTGAAACTGCAAGTCACAGAAGCGTTGCCAAAAATCAATAACAGATTCATGCGGAGCCCTTCGTTGCTATAATAGTTTTCGGTCAAGATGGTCAGGATTAAAATGATAGAACGTGTCTTTGATAAGATCACAAAAGTGCTCACATGAGTGCACGGTGTCAGCCGGTAGGCTAAGCATTCAACGAAATGGAGATTCGCGAAGTGTGTATGCAAGCAGCAACCCAGCCTATTCGTTAATAAACTCATCTTCCTCATAAATCATGGAAAGAAAGTTATGTAAGTTCTCAGACCAGGCCACTTCACCTTCACCATCATACATGTGAGTGGACAAGAGATCAAAAATCTTCCCTGAGATGGAGACATTTTCACAATTCGAAAAACACCTCAGGGGAAGAAGAATGCAAGACTCCATGAAAGATATGCAAATGTTCAAAATTGGATGAGAGGATTTTTCTTGTCATCAGACCCTCCTTCTAGCACCAGAAATGTTGACAGTGCTAGACCCACCAACATGTCAAGGGGATCTCCTTGGTAAGAAGTCCCAATTAGACCTCAGACCATTTGGTGTAGGAGTTCCAGCAGTGGGTCGTAAGGTAATGTCTTGACCTCGATGTTGCATAGAGGCAAGTAAGATAACTATGTCAGTAGCAAGGGTGTGACTGATGCAGAGAGTCAAGGGATGTGTACGAGAGGTTCCAACACTTCGAAGGGAGAGAAAGGTGAAGGTGGGTTCCAGGTTGAAAGGGATCAGTCCCAACTTAGCTAGGAACACACCACACAAAGGACATGCACAACTTCCGACGGAGTAGTCCACTCGGATGCGGCAGTCACAACAACAAGGTAAGATAACACGAACAACACTCACAGATCCATCCGAGATGAGTGTGGCGGTTGATATAGCAAGGTTCATGAGAAAGGTCTGTCTGATTTCAAAACCCTCATTAAGTCACAGTTTTATCCCATTGGGTACGTGGAGGACCAATGGATCCATTGGCATTACTTCAGGCAAAAATCGGGCCAAAGCGTGCAAGAGTACACCATAGAATTTAGTAATATGGCTATAATGTTGAGTATCTCTCCAAAGAACCCAGATGTACACCTCAAGTATTTAGGGAGTCTGCATTGCCATCTGCATGAGTAAGTGATGTTCAAGCCCAAATCGGTGGACGAGGCTTGTATACAAGCACAATACCTGGAGAACATAGGCTTGAAGAGAGCACAATCAAGTGGATCGAAGCAAAATGAGCAACAAAAATATTCTAAGGAGGGGAAGAAGAAGCAAAAGGGGGGAAACGATAAGAGGATGACAACCACAACACACCAGTGCAAAGATCCTAGCAACCACTACAACATTGATGGCCATACAAGGGGGGGATGTTGGAAGTTGCATCTAAAGCTAAATCTGATGAACAAGAAGAATAATCTTATGACCACTAATTCATGTAACCAAGTTGAAAGCAACTCAGATGTGGATGAGAAGATTAGTTGTATGTTAGTACAGAAGGAGGTGAATCTAAGTAGCCTTCAGCAACAGGAAGAGAAAGAAATGACCAAACTCTTCCATATAAAGATACATGTCAAGAAGACAAAGATTGATGCTTTATTTGACTCAGGATCGCAGGTGAATTTCACTGCTGCAGAGCTGGTCAAGAAGTTGGGGTTGGAAGGTTGTGATCATCCAAACCCATATCCATTGGGATGGGTAAATAAGGATGTAGAGATGAAGGTAACGAAACAGTGAAAAATTAGATTTTCTATCAATGTTGATTTTATTGATGAAGTAGACCTAGATGCAGTTCCCCTTGATGTACATGGAGTCGTGTTTGAGAGTCCATACATGTACATGTGTGATGCAATATTCATGAGGAGAGTCAACCAATATTGGCTCGTCAAGGATGGAAAATCATTCATCATCAAATTGGGAAAATTTTAAGGATAAAAAATTATCTTGAAGCTTAAAAACGTTTACGAATCTCACTAGCCCCTAATATGCAAACTATAAAATGCTTATTGATGTATTTGTAAAATTATTCAAATTTGTAATGATTTTATGTATACTCTCTATATAATGTTGGCAATTTTTAAGGTAAGATAATTTTATATTGTAAAATTTGGGCAAATCACTTTTATAAAAAATGGAAATAGGCGAATCTTTTTTTTGGAAAAGTCATCGAACATTAGTCCACCTGCGAATATTAGCCCTGTTGACAGTGCTGGACCCGCCAATATGTCAAGGGGATCTCCTCAGTAAGAAGTCCCAATTAGACCTTAGATCATTTGGAGTAGGAGCCCCAGCAGTGGGTCGTAAGGTAATGCCTTGACCGCGATGTCACACAGAGGCAAGTCAGATAACTCTGTCAGTAGCAAGGGTGTGAATGATGCAAAGAGTCAAGGAATGTGTATGAGAGGTTCCAACACTTTGAAGGGAGAGGAAGGTGAAGGTGAGTTCTAGGTTGAAAGGGATCAGTCCCAACTCGGATAGGAACACACCACACAAAGGACATGCACAACTTTTGGCAGAGCAGCCCACTCGGATGCGGTAGTCACAACAACAAGGTAAGATAACACAAACAACACTCATGGATCAATTTGAGACAAGTGTGACGGTTGATATAGCAAGGTTCATGAGAAAGGTCTGTCTAATGTCTGGCAGAGCAGTCAACGTGGACGGTGACAACATTAGCAACATATGCAACACATTAACAACAAGATTCATATAATTGCATACAAATCAGTTCATATATAAGTAAGTATGTTAAACAACATATATCATTAAGGCAGCGAGAACAGTCCAACTGCAATACCAACATCTACATGAAAATGTGCGGCTTTTATTATTAAAGAAGTGTAAGTCACAATCATATAATACACCATGTAAACCTGCTAGCCCCAACATTGGAATTTTACAGCGACATCCGACTTGCTCCTCCAAAGAGATGTACTAGCTCCGTGCAATGGAGAATCCAAGGCGCGTTGCAATATTGTCCAAGCATTCTTCAAGATAGTCTTAGTAGAAGCTTGGTTGACCAAAAGCCTATACAATGAGTTATGAGGGACTACTATCTATAGCAAAGGGTGGGGTGACCCTTGACATTCCCCTTTGTGACTGTTCAACTACCCTCGTGACTCTTCACCTACTCTATGATTGTTACATTCACTCTTCACACTTGACTTACACTTGACATGACTCAAATTTACAATGCACATGTACCCATGTGAACAATGGCTTGAACAAGACAAACTAGACACCACTCTGACTTAGAAAACTATAGAAGTCCAACTACTCGACATCCTCATGCTGATCAACAGTAACATATTGGTGCCAAGATTGGTAGGCTCTGATAGTGTCGGTGTGTTCTGATGTGATATCCATCTGGAACTTGAACCTTGCCTCCATGTCATCTTGGTACACTGCTCGGGCTCCTCTTTCCAACTCTTCGAAAGCATGCGCATAATTGTCCTCAATGTCGTCGTACCAGAAACATACTTGCACATGATGTCTACACTAATAGGAAAGTCTGGACTGGTGGTGACACGCATCAACTTGTTGAAGTACGAGTCAAGCTCCTATTGGACCTACTTCTTGGTCTTCGCTTGGGTGAGAGTCCCAAGTGATGGAATCGCATGTGTGTGCACCACAATCTCCATGCTCTTGAGTACTCGTGCATGGGAAGCCTATATGCTAGTGATAAGTTGTGGTAGTTCCTCATAGTTTCAGATCTGACTCTAGATACGTGCTTGCAACTCAATCGCATTCGCCCTCATCATTTTGGGAAAATGAAGTAGGGCTCCCTTGTACTTCATCATCCATGCTTTCATGTTTTTAATGATAGCATGTATGTTCTTCATGATACGAGATCTTCTCACACATCGATGCTGCCATCCGTGAAGATGAATGACTACATGATGCACGGTACCAAACATGAAGTACATTGCTCGCATGGTTGTGTCCAAGGACAATACTTCATCTAGTATTGCCTTCTTTAGTTCAGCTCAGGTGAACATTGTCACCAAGTCTCCTCCTTGCTTGGCCACTTGTAGTTCCTTTGCCATTTGCTCATTCTTAGCTATGAGGAAGCGGACACTCAAGCTAGTGGCTTCGACATACACTGTAGTTGCATCAGCCAAAGCAGCTGGGTCCTTGTGCACATTGGTCATGATCACTTGTTCTTCAACTTACGCATGGGATGTCTGGTCCTTCAGAGTTGGTACTCTGTCAGGCTGCACAACTCTATGTTGAGATTCATCAAAGGGGCTATTGCACATCTTTGCTTCTAGCTGACCACCAAGGATCTCAGTGCCTCCTTGGTCATTCGAAACTTGCTCATCATCTAGATGCATTGAAGCGGGTGAGTCGACCTCTCTGTGGTGAGGCATGAGGTCAGTATCTTGTTCGAACTCGTGTTGCTCCATGTTTGCATCCAACTGTTCAATAGCCTGTTCTATCTCATGAGCAAAGTCTTGCCCTTACGAGGGCTCACCCTCTTCGCCTGATGCCAGCAGTTTAGAAGAATCAACTACCTATACGGGCACTACTTCGTCTGTTTGCACATGATGTGACCCCTCTTGAATCTGCTGCTATTGTGCTTCCTTCTCATGTTAGCGCAACTCTTGTTCTTTCCGAAGTTGCTCGCTTAGCTCATGCAACTCCCTCTCTGCTTCTTCCATTCTCTTCGTATCCCTCTTCCTTCGCACGATTTGCTTGTCACGCCACTACCTCTTCTGTTGAATAAACATAGCTACTCGTTCTACAAGAGAATCTGCTCAAAACTTGCAGCTTTGTTCCTCCTCCATGCGGTTGACAATCTTTTTCTTCCCTTTGTCGCACACAGGTATGCTTGGCTCTGCTGCCTCTGTTGTTGCTGCTACTGCTGGTGTTCTCTATGGTGTTGCTTCATGCCGCTGTGCTAACCATTCTATGGTGAAACCGACCTATTCATTGGGTCTAGAGTAATGGTACCAATACCTCCATGAGTCTTCCTCGGCCCAATGAAATTCCCCATGGATCCAATTGAACTGAACTCTCATTAAGTGATCCTTCACAATGCAATGTGGGTCATACAGGTTGAAGCTTCAGAGGTCGAACAGGTACTTCCTCATTTGTTCAGCTTTGACATCCGCTTGCTTGACGCTCCAGATCTTGTATAACGCAATCCGTAACGGAAGAGTGGGCCAAGGTGCCTTCTACTTTCACTGCAGCATAGTTGTTAATCATGCTGAGATATGATACACTACTTCCTGCATGACAAGCACGCCCACAACAAACTTTGGTAGAACATGTGGAGGCTTCTCCCCACTGAACACTTGGATGAACGTGCCGTCCGGTGAGGCATACCAATCTGCAATGCCTAACAGTGACCTCGTTTCTTCTTCTGACATGCAGGGTGGATCCTGTTCGAATATCAACCTGTACACTGGGGTGACAAGATGACAGTCGTATGATGACTCCTCTGAAGCTGCACTCGGAGAATAGCTTGAAATATTTGCTCACAATAGTCTTCGCCAGTGACCATTCCCATTCTAAGCCCGGGAAATCATGTCAGGCATAGACTGCATCTAGAATGTAGGCGGACATGTAAATCTCTCCATGCATGCCTTCGGGTGATTGGAAAGCCTTCGTGACTTGCTCCTTCAGTTGATGAGCCAGTATGTCGGACCAATTGCACGGTCTTCCTTCTCTAGCCAGTTGGCCCAGCGTGACCTCCTAAATCTAAAGGAAGGTCTCACTGATTGCTTGGCCACTCAGTCGACATGCGAATATGACCAAGTATTGGTATGCCTTCCTCAATATCTTCGTCTTATAGATCTGATTAGGGGTCATCTTGAAACAAGCTGGCTCCTTTACTCAATCCTTCAGAATGTCTCTGGAGTAGCCTCTGCTATTGGGCAAGCTGAACGGAGGGGTCATGATAGTCATGATCTCAAACATCTCATCATAATATCCTGTTGCTTCATGTCTGCATCCAACTATTCAAGAGCCTATTCTATCTCATGAGCAAAGTCTTTCCCATATGAGGGCTCGCCCTGTTTTCCCGATGTCAGCTGTTTAGAAGAATCAACTACGTGTATGGGCATTGCTTCGTTTGTCTGCACGTGATGCGCCCCTGCTAAATCTGTTGTTGTTGCAGTTCCTTCTCATGTTGGCGCAACTCTTGTTCTTTTCGGAGTTTCTCCCTCAAGTCATGCAAATCCCTCTCTGCTTCTTCCATTCTCTTCTTATCCCTCTACCTTCGCGGGATTCGCTTGTTGTGCTGCCACCTCTTCTATTGAATAGCCATAGCTACTTGTTCTACGAGTGGATCTGCTCGAAACTTGCAGCTTTGTTCCTCCTCCATGCAGTCAAAAATCTTTCTCTTCCCTTTGTCGCACACAGGTATGCTTGGCTTTGCTGCCTTTGTTGTTGCTGCTACTGCTTGTGTTCTCTGTGGTGCTACTTCATGCTGTTGTGCTAACCATTCTATGGTGAAACCGACCTGTTCATTGGATATGGAGTAATGGTAACAATACCTCCATGAGTCTTCCTCGGCCTAATGAAATGCCCCATGGATCCAATTGAACTGAACTCTCATATAGTGATCCTTCACAATGCAATGTGGGTCATACGGGTTGAAGCTTCAGAGGTTGAACGGGTACTTCCTCATTTGTTCAACTTCAACATCAGCTTGCTTGATGCTCCAGATCTCTTATAACCCAATCTGTAATGGAAGAGTGGGCCAAGGTTCCTTCTACTTCCATTGTAGTGTAGATGTTAATCCCACTGAGATATGATATGCTACTTCCTGCATGACAAGCATGTCCAAAGAAAACTTTGGCAGAACATGCGGAGGCTTCTCTGCACTGAACACTCGGATGAACATGCTGTCCGGTGAGGCATACCAATATGGAATGCCTAAAAATGCCCTCGTTGCTTCTTCTAACATGCAGGGTGGATCCTATTCGAATATCAACTTGTACACTGGGGTGACAAGATGTTCGGGCAACCGTATGATCACTCCTTTGAAGCTGCACTTGGAGAATAGCTTGAAATATGTGCGCACAATAGTCTCTGCCGGTGACCATTCCCATTCTAAGCTCGGGAACTCATGTTGGGCACAAACTGCATCTAGAATGTAGGTGGACATGTAAATCTCTCCATGCATGCCTTCAGGTGACTGTTGAGCCTTCGTAACTTGCTCCTTCTGCTGATGAGCCAGTATGTCGGACCAATTGCATGGTCTTGCTTCTCTAGCAAGTTGGTCCAACGTGATCACCCAACTCTGAGGGAAGGTCTCAGTGCTCGCTTGGCCACTCAGTCGACGTGCGAATATGACCTAGTATTGGTATGCCTTCCTCAATATCTTCGTCTTATAGATCCGATTAGGGGTCATTTTGAAACAAGCTAGCTCCTTTACCCAATCCTTCAGAATGTCTCTAGAGTGGCCTCTGCTATTGGGCAAGATGAATGGAGGGGTCATGATAGTCATGGGCTCATCCATCTGATACATCTCATCATAATCTCGTGCCCAGAATTTTGCAAGCTTCTTCCCATTGACATTGCTCAAGGTCATCGTCTCAGGGTCAGTGTGAGAGGCGATCCAGTGAATCATGTTCGCGCATGGGAATGCGGTGTATCTGCATGCAATCCGGTACAAGATGGACCTATGAATGTTCATGTACACCTGTTGGTCTTCAAGATCTTACCCAAAAGTACCTGCAAATGTTTCATTCACCTCTTGCCACTTCAATTTGATGTCCTTGTCTAGATACAGCTTCGTATCTTCTTCTTAGATCGATATGCTGGAGGAAGTCTGTTCAACTGTTGTTCTAGCTGCAACAGTATCAGTGTCTTGAGATCCTACTCTCTTTGAAGCCATTGAGATAGAAGAACACCTGAAAGATCTAGAAACAAGCAGTATGCATGGTAAGAAATATGTGAGTGAAAACAAAGCAAATCCGGGGAAGGACAGAACACATACCTGGGAAACTGATGAGAAAGATTGTGAAAATTTCATTGGGAGGCTGAGTGACTCGCTTCCACAACTGTGCAAAAGGTAGTATGGGCTATCTAAGAGGCTGGACTGGTTGTTGGATCTGCGAAATGCACAATCCAGTTAGGCAGTTGGCTGCTGGGATTGCGTAATTCACAATTCCAGCTGGAAAAGACTGCTGGCGCAGGGACAAATTTGTGGGAAGTTTTGGGCCAAGCAACCACTAACCTGTAGAAATGCGCAATTAGTCTAGGAGGTCAAGAATGTGCAAATCTGGAGAGGAAGGTGAGCCTTCCTTCCCCAGATTGCGCAATGCAGTCTTGGGGGGAAGAGCCTAAGCCAAGGTTGGCACAACTCGCCGACGGGCAACTAAAAGCAAGTAAGTCGATGAAATGCATGGTGACACTAATTGATCGCAGAATTGATAAACAGTGCATGCAAAACATCAAAGGAAGATTCAGCAAACAGATCAACATGCATGTGGGTGAGGTCATTAGCTGGTTGGGTGAATGTACGTGCAAAACAGTTTCATGCATGCGACAACATTGAGATAGCGACAAAAATTAAAACAGAGCTAGGACAAGATAGAATATATGTAAATGACAGGAGGCGTTCAAAGAAATCAAGCAAACAACACTCGCACAAGAGAATACACAAAAAAACGACAGAAATGTTGAAAAGGACAAGTTGAGGCCACTTACCCGTGAATAGCTGAGCCGGATGTGTCGGAGATTCCTGGATGTGCTGTGGGATTTCAGAGCTCCAAGATCGATGTGAATGAATGAGCTTTGATGCATCGAATAAATAAGTTTTGTCTCAAGATGCTATTAAGTTATGGTATGTTCTATGATTATAACAGTTTACTTCTTTTCCTTATTATATTCCACAGATTAGCAATCACATGTACATAAAGTAAAGTGCAGATAGAACATTAAACGATTGATAGAAAACAAGCCAAGACAAGAGACGCAAGATGTGGCGGCTAGCCAAGGACAAACCCCACAATGTGTGGGGAAACCCTTTGATCAAATATTCTTTTATCTTCAATAATTCAGCAGAGAGAAATAGTACAATAAATCTAATTTATATCAAGAGTAGCAAACCCTAGATCAGCAGCATCAACATTAGCGGCTTCATCATCAAACTAGGGCAGACGATATCTCACAAACCGACCGTCGGATCGATTTGATTCCACTACCAAAAGTTGCAACTTCTAGAGGAGGTTTAGATGGACCTACAACGTAGTTCAGATGAGGAGATCTTCTAGTCCACGCAGGTCAAACTTCACTTTTGCAATTGCAGCTTCAGTTTCGGCAGCTTCCAGCTTCAAACTAGGGCAGTTGATATCCTGCAAACCATCCGTCGGATTGACTTGATTCCACCACCAAAAGTTGCGACTTTCAGAGGAGATGCAGATCGACCTACAACCCAGTTCTAAGGAGGAGATCTGATGGTCAAAACTGGTCAAACTTTGGATCTGCAGTTGCAGCTTCAGGTTCAACAGCTTTCGGCTTCACACCTGTGAGAGAGATACCCTTTTCTGTGTAGTAGAGAAGAGACTATTTTCTGCGCAGTAGAGAGAGATAGATGTGATGAGATGAGTGAGTCCAAATGAGGAAAAGTCCTCCTGTATTTATACACAATGTTGGTGTTTGAATAGATGCGACTGTTGGGCTTCTGAGCCTACATGAGTTGTAGGTTCGGCTTGATAATAATTCCATAATCAAAATAAATTCATATCTCCATGAATACTTATCAGAATCAGATGATCTTTATATCAATCCTACATCTCTCGATGAGAGGAATCTAATAAAAATATTATTAGCCATCAATAAGATGACCCACATGAATTTTTTCCCTGGTTGCCAATTTTAACACTCCCTCTCAACTAGGGAGAACTTCATTTGCAATCTGTCTATTGGTCGTTACTATTCATCCATCAAATGCACTGCCTTGTACAGCTTGACCCTTGCCCTGCTATGCTCTATTCTTCTTTGACTTGTTTTGCCTTGTACTGATCTGTATTATTCTGCTTTGTTTTGCTCTGCTCTTACATTATTATGTTCTGCTCTAGTTTTGTTCGAATTATGAAGAAGAAGAAATGATCGAGGATGTATCATATTGACTCAAAGTCAATCTCAGAGTATGTACCACTGGTTATAGACTAGTCTCAACCAACCCGAAGTCAGTGTCATAGTGAGTACAACTCCACTGGTTCCAGACCAGTATCATCCTCCATTGACTCAAATTCAGTCTCAGAGTGCGTACCACTGGTCCCAGATCAGTCTCAACCGACCCGAAGTCAGCTTCATAGTAAGTACCACTCCTACCACCGGTCCCAGACTAGTATCGCAGTCTCAAAGAGTGTACCATTGGTCCCAGACCAGTCTCAACCGACACGAAGTTAGCGTCATGGTATGTACCACTCTCACTGGTCGCAGACCAGTACTGCACTGACACGAAGTCAGTCTTAGAGTATGTACCACTGGTGCCAGACCAGTCTCAACCAACTTGAAGTCAGTTTCATAGTATGGTACAACTCCTACCACTGATCCCAAACCAGTATCATTGATTCTAGATTAATGGAAGTCATCCTAGTGTAGGGAGTACGGTAGATACAATGATGCGTCCATTGGTACTACTATGGTCCCTAAATTCATTTCCCTGCTCATTGATTAGATGAGAGGTATTTCCCATGAGTCCCAGACTGCACGGGTAGGATGCCTCGATAGAAGAACTAATCAATCCTGTCCTCACAGGAGAACACATCAATCCTACTATAATCGCCATGGAGAACACATCAATCCAGGCCACCATGGAGAACACATCAATCCAGGCCTCACAGGAGAACACGTCAATCTAGGCCTCACAGAAGAACACATCAATCCTACTACAATCGCGATGGATAACACATCAACCCAGGCCTCATAGGTGAACACATCAATCCTGCTACAATCGCCATGGAGAACACATCAATCCAAGCCTTGCAAGAGAACACATCAATCCTGCTACAATCGCCATGGAGAACACATCAATCCAGGCCTCGCAAGAGAACACATCAATCCTGCTACAATCGCCATGGAGAACACATCAACCCGGCCTCACAGGAGAACACATCAATCCTGCTACAATCGCCATGGAGAACACATCAACCTAGGCCTCACAGGAGAACACATCAATCTTGCTACAATCGCCATGGAGAACACATCAACCCAGGCCTCACAGGAGAACACATCAATCCTGCTACAATCGCCATGGAGAACACATCAATCTAGGCCTCACAGGAGAAAACATCAATCCTACTACACAGGAGAGCGAATCATCTTGTTCCACAAGAGAGTGAATCATCTTGTCCCACAAGAGAGCGAATCATCTTGTTCCAGTGGGCACCACCAAGGGAGGGTGAGTCACCATGTGGTCGTATGTTGCTCTAGTAAGAACCGCAAGTCCTCAGAGCTCCTACAGCTCAATGTATGCAACATGTAGGACGCTTGTACAAGGGTTTCTTGATGACTCCAAGTCATTTGGGAAAATCACAGATTATATATTTCCTCGAGGCTTTGACAAGGTGTATAGACTTGTACATCATCTTAATGCGATGGAGACTCCTTTCTCATCAACTTTCCATATCCTAGATGATGTCTATTTGCTGGAGCAATCGACGAATACGAGATTCCTCAATAATCGAATCCCACCTCTGGTTGTTACAGATAATCACAGTGGTATGTGTTCAAACAGCTCACTGAAGAGCTTCCCCAACCAGGTAGCTTCATACGAGATCATACTTGTAGACATGTATCTAGTCTCGGTGGTGCTTATGGCAACCGATTTCTACTTCTTGCTCATCCATTATATCGAAGCAAAATCCAAAGAGAAACAACACTAAAAGTGCTCAAGTGATCCTCCACACTACCTGCCTAATCAGCATTCGAATAATCATGCAGTTTCATATTTCCGGTAGTGTATCTCAATCCATGAGAGATTGTGTCCTGAAGACATCTTAGAAAATTCTTGGCACCAATCTAGTGAGGCTCAACCAAATATGAGCTCACAATGCTAACTACAAAACATATGTTCAAACAGAGGTTCACCAAGAACATCAACGTGAATGAGTTTTTGAAACTCAGAGGCATTTCCCAAATCTGGTCCGACATCACTACCATATAACTTCTTAAAATTAAGATCCTCGAGGTAGTCACAGGCTTGTAGTCCATCATACCAAATCTTTTTATAATCTTCACCACATATTTTCCTTGAGATAGGAAAATTTCCCTTGGCTTCTGCCACACTTCAAGTCCTTGGTTCTTCATTTCAAATTCAGAAGCCAACGCCCTTTTACATTTGTGAATGAGAGGGTATGCACCTGTTAGAAAGAGGTAATCCGCATACAACACCAATATGAGAGGCTTGTCATCTTCAACCTTAAGGTAAAGGTTAGGATCGACTTCACTCCTAGTGAATCCCAGCTTCATCAAGTAGCTATCGATCCTCTCGTACCATGCTCAGGGTGCTTGCTTCAGCCCATAGAGAGCCTTCTTCAACCTGCATACATGAGATTTTCAATCATAAATCTCAAATCCTTTGGGTTGCTCCACATAGACCTCTTCTTTGATCGAACGGTGCAAGAACACGGTCTTGACATCCATCTTATATAGGTTCCATCCTTGTGAAGCCACAAGGGCTATGATCAAGTAGATGGTCGTACATCTGGAAATAGGTGCAAATATCACATCATAGCCTTATACTATTCCGTACTTCCATCTGTTGCAGATTTATCTTGTAAGGCCATTTTGAAGTAACAATTTTCTTGTCCTAGGGTTTGGGAACTACTTCCCAAACATCATTCTCCATAATGGTCATAACATCCTTCCATACTTGATGCTTGACGACATCTGAGAATGATGAGGGCTCATTTTGTATGATTGTGCTCATAATGGTTAGGTATCCCTGATACCTGTTAGGTTTCTTACGTTCACGAAAGGTTCGTCAGGGTGCAGCATGTCCTTCAGCATCATAAAGTATCCCCCTAAGCCATGAAGGCATCTTCCTAGAAGATGAAGGCTCAGGTGGATAAATAGGATCCATGGGTTCCTCCACATCAGGCATTGTTACATCATCTACTCATAGAGACAACTTCCACAATCGTACGGTTCTTCCTTTCTGCCACACTGTTTTTCTCATGAGTATGTGGTGTAGTAGTCTCCCTCTTAATGCTAGCCTTAGATATGCCTGAGTGAACCAACTGTAATATATCAGAGGTCTTGCTTTGGCTTGAAGGAAATGGTCCCCTTTTGAGATTTCCTTTGGCACATCTTGGACATACACCTTCTTTCTCTACTCGGAATTCATGAATCCCTATCATCATTTGTCTTACATCGAGTAGAGCTTTATAATGAAGGGGGGGGAAAACCTCTGATGCCAAAGTTTGGATTGAAGAGATGTGTCATAAGACATGACACCTAGCGGACTTCCACCGACCTGATATAAAGAATCAACTCGAAACCCAAGAGTAAAGGCATCTTTAACATTATTTTTCAATACAGGTACCTTGCCATCGCTGAAGGTTACCTTGTAGTCTTTGTCTTCCATTGTCGAGATGGACACTAAGTTCTTTCAGAGGTCAAGTGCATTTAATACATCCTGGAATTTCTAGCCTTCTTGAATGCTTATCCTCTTCCTTGATTCCCATCTCTCCTCTTACCTTTGCTATTCTACCCTTGTTTCTTCTTGAATGCATCTAGCCATTAATTCCTCGAAACTAGGAATTTCATTATAGTTCAGAAGAGTAGTCCTGAACACGTACCATTCAGTTGGTAATCCTCCAAGAGTCGTGAGTTCCATTTCCCTGTCAGTAATAGCCTCCCCAATTGATAGGAGATTGTTCTTGATCTCGGTTATTCTTAAGAAGTATGCTTGCATACTCTCATCTTTACCCTTCTTGATTTCCCTCAGTGTATTTCTAAGAAACCAAACTTGATTTGCATCATTAACTTTAAATAAACTCACCAGTCTATCATAAATTTCCTTAGAGGTGTTTAGGTCAGAGATGTAGATCACCAAGTGTTTGTCGATAGAGTCCTGGATGATCTTCTGTTTTGACTTCTCCGGATTTCCATTTGTTCCATGTAGCAACGGATGCATTTGATGGAGGCTCAACAATATTGCCTCTTACACGGTCCAGCACTCCTTGATCTTCTAGGGTTAGATAGACATCTTCCATCCATGATAGTCAACGTTCTCACGAAGCTTGCCTTAGGAAAAGTGTTAAGGACCCCACAGTTCTTTTAGGATAGCCTTTCCAGTCTTCTCTACGGTGATTTCTCTTTCTCTTGTTCGAGCTTTGTCTTCACCTCAGCTCTGATACCATGTTAATATATGGTATGTTATATGCTTATAATAGTTTACTTCTTTTTCTTATTATATTCCATAGATTAGCAATCACATGTACATAAAGTAAAGTGCAGATAGAACATTAAACGATCGATAGAAAACAAGCCAAGACAAGAGACACAAGATGTGGCGGCTAGCCAAAGAAAAACCCCACAATGTGTGGGGAAACCCTTTGATCAAATCTTCTTTTATCTCCAATAATTAAGCAGAGATAAATAGTACAATAAATCTGATTTATATCAGCAGTAGCAAACCCTAGTTCAGCAGCATCAGCATTAGTGGCTTCATCATCAAACTAGGGCAGACGATATCTCACAAACTGACCGTCGAATTGGCTTGATTCCACCACCAAAAGTTGCGGCTTCCAGAGGAGGTTCAGATGAACCTACAACACAGTTCAAATGAGGAGATATTCTAGTCCATGCAGGTCAAACTTTACTTCTGCAGTTGCAGCTTTAGTTTCGGCAGCTTCTGGCTTCAAACGAGGGTAGTCGATATCTTGCAAACCGCCCGTCGGATTAACTTGATTCCACCACCAAATGTTGCAGCTTTCAGAGGAGATCTAGATGGACCTATAGCGTAGTTCTAAGGAAGATATCTGATGGTCAACGCTGCTCAAAATTTGGATCTGCAATTGCAGCTTCAGGGTCAATAGCTTCTGGCTTCACACGTGTGAGAGAGAGACCCTTTTCTGCGTAGTAGAGAAGAGACTCTTTTCTGCACAGTAGAGAGAGAGAGAGATGTGATGAGATGAGTGAGTCCAAATGAGGAAAAGTCCTCCTGTATTTATACACAATGTTGGTGTTTGAATAGATGCGATTGTTGGGCTTCTGAGCCTACATGAGTTGTAGGTCGACTTGATAATAATTCCATAATCAAAATAAATTCATATCTCCATGAATACTTATCAGAATTGGATGATCTTTATATCAATCCTATTCCTCTCGATGAGAGGAATCTAATAAAAATATTATCAGCCATGAATAAGATGACCCACATGAATTTTTTCCCTAGTTCTTAATTTTAACAGACGCGCATGCCACAAATCTAGGAAAAGGTGACACTTGGAGGGAAACTTCTAAAACAACTTTGCATGTAACCCTCGACTGCTAAAAATGGATCCTTGAATCATGGGATGCATTTTTCATGTCGTCTCTTGCTATTCCCGAAAGATCAATTCATGCATGCATGCAAGTCAAGTTTCCTCGGTCCTAGGTGGAACTAGTCAACTAGACTGTCCATGCATGCCAGTGCTCAACTACTTGGGAAAAGTACGCATTCTTGACTGTAAGCTAGGTTGACTGCCCAAGGGGATTGTTTAATTTATGGGCAGAGCAGTTGAATGCTACCCATATTTGCATAAATCCTAGGTTGAACAGCCTGCTACGGGGAAAAATTGAGCAAATCCTACTGGGAGGGTTGGTTGGGAGGATTGCACAATCCTGGAGACAAGCAGGCTGCCATAGAGGATTGCACAATTACTGAAGTGAAGGCTGGTTTCCCTCCATAAATGCGCAATTTTTCAAGGGGAATTTTCTCAATCTGCAGCTGGACCAAGTTCAGGTAAGCAGCCTATGAGGGGAATTGATTGACTGTGATCAACAAGCTGCCCTTGTGCGAGGAAAACACTGAAGCTTAAGTACTTGATTAAGAAAAAAAAAGTGTTGTGTAAGGTTGATAGGGGAGGCCCCAAAATAGGTTAAGGAAAAATTTTGGAGGGTAGTTGTAGCCGCTACAACAAGTCCCTAAAATTTTCCAGACATCAACGTGCATAAAGGAAGGTTGAAAATCTCACTGGTAAGTGCCAACCAAGCAAGAAATTGATCAGTTCCAAAAAGAAGTATGTTTTATTGTTTTTAAGAGAAAGTGGGTTTGAAGAGGAGTCAGTAAGAGGCAAGGCACCCTTGGAGGGGTGTAATAAGAAACAGAAACAACAATTGAAGGAGTTGTTACATGCATACAAGGATGTGTTTCAAAAGCCTAAAGCGTTACCACCTAGGAGAGAAGTGGAGCATGAGATCCAACTATTGTCAGACTCCCCATCGCCAAATATTAGGTTGTATAGGCAATCTGTTATAGAAAAAAGTGAAGTGAATAAACAGTTGCAACAACTGCTAGAATAGGGTGTCATTCGACCAAGTACATCACCATGCGGGTCACTCATCATCATTATGCCGAAGAAGGACGGGACTTGGCGAATGTGTATAGATTACAAGGTGTTGAACAAAATCACATTCAAGAACAGATACTCCCTGCCAAGGATAGATGATCTACTAGATTAGTTGCATCCAGGAAAGTACTTCACCAAGTCTGGATAACACCAAGTTCGAGTCAAAGAAGAAGATACATGGTAGACCACCTTCAAAACCCGACAAGGTTTATATGAGTGGTTAGTCATGCCATTTGGCCTATGTAATGCAACGACTACATTTATGAGATTAATGAATGATGTATTGTGCATTCTTATGTATTCATTTGTTATTGTCTATTTGGATGATATACTGGTATATAGTGCTACTTGGGAGCAACATATGTCACATTTGACGCATGTGTTGGAATCATTAAAGAAGCACTAGTTGCTAGAAAATCTCAAGAAGTGCAAGTTTGTGTAGCAGACTTCAGTGTATTTGGGGTATGTGATCGGTGGAGGAGAACTAAATATAGATCCTTCCAAGATGGAGGCCATCATGAAATGGTTGGTGCCTACTAATGTTTTTGAGGTCATGAGTTTCATTGGGGCAGCATAGTGATTGAGGAATTTTGTAGCCTCATTTTCAGTGGTAGCAGCACTGCTCCACGCCATAATAGCAAGTGGTAAGAGTTTCTAGTGGGGAAAAGGTCAACAAAGGGATTTCGAAGAGCTGAAGAAGAAGATAAGACAAGCACCAATTCTGGCATTACCAAATTTTTAGCGACCCTTTGAAGTGGAGATAATTGCGAGTGGGTATGCTATGGGAGTTGTCTTGGTGTAGGGAGGAAGGCTTGTATGCTACCATTCTGAAGTATTTCATGGTCCATTTCGTGATCAAGTATAAAAAGGGAAGCACAAACAATTTGGCTGACATGTTTTCAAGGCCACCCACATCAAAGATCATAGCTTTGGGGACTCTTATGGACATGGAGCCATTCACCCATGATGTGTTGAAATTTCTAAGTATTACTCATTAGAAATTTTATCTGTATTCTTTTGGCTTATTTCTCCTACTTTTTAACTATGAACAAGTTATTTAAACATATAAATATCGAAATAAACACAATACAACCTCAACCATCTACAGACCAATAGCTGAAAGAAAACAAACACACAAGTGACACTATTATTTTTGGACAACTTGTCCCCGGAAAAAACCCAACATGGGAAAACTGGTGCAACAATTTTGAGGGTTATTTTATTATGTAGTCTTTCCTTGAGAACAACTAGGTGCCAAACCATCTCACCCAACAAAGAAAATAATCCAACAATAATACCTCTTTATTCAGAAGCAGATATTTAGAAAATTTGTCCCATGAAACCCTCTCCAGCAACCTCTAAAGCTCAACGCCAGCCCACCTGACCTCAACATTAGCCCAAAACCACCAATATCAGTCCTCTGAGGCACTGCGTAGCCTCTACGACCCTATGTGTCACTCCTGCTGCTCTCTGCATGGATGACGCAAGCCCTTCTGGCTCTTCACTATCTTTGCTTGGCTCTGCGTGTTCCCTCTGGCTCAACGTCTACCTGTCTTTGCTTCTGTGCTGGTCTCTCGACACTATCTCTACCTTTCTATCCAATACTCATTGCCCCTCACTGCAAACTGATCACTAATTTGAATTTCCTTAGCAAACCCTGCTTTAGAAAATCGAATGACTGATCACTCTGGTGTCTTCTCCAACTGACCCTCAAGCTTCCTCTTATACTTTTCTTGTTGGTCCTTCAGCGATTGAGATTACATCTCTAATCAATAGCTAAGATTAGATTTGGCTTGATCCTTATCCTTTGGAATCTTCTAACCCAATTTTATATTAATACCCATTAACATTTTATTTTTCCTAGGTTAGACTTAGGAACTCCATTAAAAATATTAATTATCTTAATATCTACTTAACTGGGTAGAATATTCCCAAACCATTTCTGGGTCTTAGAGATCTCATGTGCTTTAGTCTCTCCACCTCATTTTCTTTAGCCTCTCCACCAATTTTCATGGCTAGAGCACATCCGATGCTACACCAAATCAACACTCCCTCTTAGCAAGGATTGTGCTCTAGTAATACTCCACACTAAGCATCACTTTGATTATACGGCACCGGTACCTGTGTTGATGCTAGGCCTCCCTGCCCAACATCCTCTACACTGCTACCCATGGCCCTGCCACTACCACTATTGCATCCATACAGCAACTCCCTCTGCATCTGTGCTGCTACTGATCCTTTCTCTCAACACCTCATCTACAGTACAACCCCCTCTCATCATGTTGCATCATCCTACTACTAACCGCTACTGCACTGCAACTCAGTTACTGAGAAGTAAGTAACTGATCCACCCAACTATTGACATCCCTGCTAGGCTAGAAACACTCCCGATAATGAAGCTCCCTCTGCCGTTATCTCATGATTTCTCTACTGCCTCTGCATTGCTGCAACAACTCCCTGACTCTAGCACTGTTGCAAATCTCTTTGTGCCATCCTGCGCTATTGCAACGTTCTCCATGCCTCTTGCACTGTTGCAGCCTGCTAACTCTGCACTACCTGGGATTACTACACTGTAACACTTTTTGCCGCTTCATTCACATCCATTTCTACTAACATCCACCAGTCCTGTTACTTCTCACTTCGGGGCTCCCATAGAAAGGATCTGATCCAAGAGTTTGGGTACCTCAAGTATCTTGCCCCTCATCACCTGTAGTCCTCCTAACTACAACTCGATGTCTCCCAACCTCTTCTCTAGAGGTACATGAGCACTCATGGCACAATCGTCATCCTCCTTTACCTCATTTTCCGCCTTTGCTGGCGCTTCCTTGGAGTCAGATGCCTCTCCCTTGTTCTTCTTCCTCGGACACTGGTTCGCATAATGCCCCAGTTCCCCATAGTTGAAGCACTTGACCTTTGAGAGGTCCTTTTTCTTCCTCTTTTCCTGCTTCCCCACAGATTCTAGAGCTGCATCCTCTTCCTCTTCCTTCTTGATCCCAACTCCTTTGCTGCTACTTCCTGTCTTGATCAGTTGCCTGATCTCTTCTTGGCGAAGAGCTGCCCACAATTATTCCCAATCTAGAAGATCCTCCCTGCCAAGAATGCTCTAGACAAATGTCTCCCACTCCTCGGAGACCGCATTTAGAGCGGTCCTCACCATCAACTCCTGATCCAGCGTGGCCCCTATGGAAGTCAGTTGGTCCTGGATCTCCTTCAATCTACTGAGGAAGTGATTTATCTACTCCCCCTTCTACATCTGGTATGACCGCAACTGATTCTCAAGTAACGTCTTCCTTTACACGGAAGTATGCTGGTATAATTTCTTCAAGGAGTCCCACATTTTCTTTGCCATCTCCTTCTCGACAATATGTTGGACCACATGATCCTTGACCCCATCAAGGATTGATGCATTTTGGCTTGGCCATTGCCTCCTCATACTTTTCATTATCAGCCGGGTCAACTAGGATAGCTATTGTTCTCAAGGTGAAGGCCTTGATGCGATGTCTATCTAGAATGGACAGGATCCTAGCCTTCTAGACCACAAAGTTGGATGCCCCGTCCAACTTGTCCTGATCCCTCAACCCATTCGTGTTCATCCCTCTACTCTTCTTGTCGACTCCTATGAGTCTCTCTACTTCCCTATGGAAGTTCTCTCTTCGACTCCTACTGAGTCTCTCTACTTCCCGCTTGGAAGTTCTCTTCTAGACTCCCTTTGAGTCTCGATTTCGCTTCTAGAAATCCTCTTGCCAATCGTCAAATCGCACCTCTCCGATCTCCTATGCACCTGCAACACTGATTTTGATTCCTTGGCTAGAAATTCGCCTCGAAAGTGACTCCCTCTACCTTGGTTTTTCCCTGTTAGGTATTGTTCTATCTCAGCAGCAACAACACCCCACTAGCTTCACTCCCCGCAAACTGCCCACAGCTTCTTATTCTCTAGCAACTGAATGACTGAGCCTCTAGGCTCTACACAATCCCAACACTCATTGAATGGCCCCACTAATCAACTATGTCAACCCTCCTAGTCTCTATGTGGCTCTGTGTGAGCCCCTTCTACCCACCTCAGCCTCTGCACTAGCCTCTCTCTGGCCCGAACTGATGACGCAGTCCCTTTGCGTCAACCCTTCTCCGCCGCTTTCTACAAGGAATGACTTTTGTCACTCGGGACAATTGTTTCTGCTGCAAATGCTTTGCTTTAGCTAGTGCCTTCAACTCTCCTGTCATCTGTAATCTCGCTCTAATACCATGTTGAAATTTCTAAGTATTACCCGTTAGAAATTTTATCTGTATTCTTCTAGTTTATTTCTCCTACTTGTTAACTACTAACAAGTTATTTAAACATATAAATATCGAAATAAACACAATACAGTCTCGACCATCTACAAATCAACAGTGGAAAGAAAACAAACACACAATTGACACCGTTATTTTTGGACAACTCGTCCCGAGAAAAACCCAACTTGGGAAAACTGGTGCAACAATTCTGAGGGTTATTTTACTATGTAATCTTTCCTTGAGTACAACTGGGTGCCAAATCGGCTCACCCAAAAAAGAAAATAATCCGGCAACAATACCTCTCTATTCGGAAGAATATATTCAGAAAATCTACCCCACGAAACCCTCTCCAGCAACCTCTAAAGCTCAGTGTCAGCCCACCTGGCCTCAACATCAACCTGGAACCACCTGCGTCAGCCATTTGAGGCACTACACAACCTATATGACCCTCTGCATCACTCCTGCAGCTCTATGTGTGGATGACGCAGGCCCTTCTGGCTCTGAGCTATCTCTGTTGGGCTCTGTGTGTTCTCTCTGGCTCATCGTCTACCTCTCTTTGCTTCTGCGCTGGTCTCTCAGCGCTATCTTTACCTCTCTGTCCAGTACCCACTACCCCTCACTACAAATTGATCATTGATTCGACTTTTCTTAGAAAACCTCACTCTAGAAAATCGAATGACTGATCACTCTAGTGTCTTCTCCAAATGACCCTCAAGCTTCCTCTTATACTTTTCTTGTTAGTCCTTCAACGAGTAAGATTACATCTTTAATCAATGTCTAAGATTAGATTTGGCTTGATCCTTATCCTTTAGGACCTTCTAACCAAGTTTTATATTAATACCCATTAATATTTTATTTTTCCTAAGTTAGACTTAGGAACTCCATTAAGAATATTAATTATTTTAATATCTCCTTAACTGGGTAGGATCTTCCCAAACCATTTATGAGTCTTGGAGATCTCATGTGCTTTAGCCTCTCCACCAATTTTCATGGCTAGAGAACATTTGATGCTACCTGAAATCAACATGATGCATACAGAGAAGCATATTCAGAGGATGAGGAATTCAAGGAGGTGTGTCAACAGTTATAGAATCAGAGTCATGTGTACAATGGTGATAACATGGTGTACTACCATCTCCAAGAAGGGTTACCCTACATGATGGATAAGCTATGTGTTCTTAAAGGTGAGCGATTACAGTTGATCAGAGAGGCTCACACCTCCAAGGTTGCATGTTACTTTGGTGTAGCGAAGATTGTGGCTAACTGGCAGAGGTATGTGTATTGGCCCAAAATGCAAAAGCAAGTAGCTAGGTTCATAAAAGGATGCATGCTTTGTTGTTCTAGAAAGCCTAGAAACAAGAAACAGGGTCTATATCATCCCTTACTTGTACTTACTCATCCTTGGGAAAGCATTTACATGGACTTTGAGGGAGGTTTACTGACAACAAGGTACATGACTACCTGTTCGTGATAGTTGATAGGTTCAACAAGATGTGTGTTCTGATTCTCTGTAAAAATACCATCAGCGAGCAAGAAGCTACAAACTTGTTCTTTGGACAGGTCTAGGTGCACTTTGGGATACCAATGAGCACCATTTTAGACAGGGATACAATATTTCTCAGTGCATTATGGACTACATTGTGGGAGAAGATGGACACAAAGTTGAAGAGATCTAAAACATTCCATCCACAGATAGATGGCAAGACAAAAGTAGTCAATAGGAATTTAGTGCAACTTCTGAGGGGATACAACCAAAAGCATCTAAAGACTTGGGATGAAAATCTAGTATATATATAACTCTCTTACAATAGATCAGTCCACACTTCTACA